>VZTE01006485.1:289348-316901 GCA_013397775.1 Eulacestoma nigropectus | reverse complement strand
GTTATTCAAGAGTGTTAAGTAATTTGGCCAGATTTTGTCAAATGGAATCAGATGAAAAAAATGTTCCCAGAGAACTACGGTGGTAAAGCCACTTCACCTCTCTAACTGAATAATTCAACTTCAATTCCGTCCTTAGCCTTAGGGAATTAGAATCTAAATTTATTGGTTCTAGGATGCTATAGGATCAGGTGCTCTAGGTTCTTCTTCACTTTATAATTTCAGACACACAGATATTCAATGCCGTCTGACACTCATCTCCTAGGCAGATGCACAGCAAGCACTGAGCTTGGTCTCTCATACTCACTTTTGGGTCAAATGTATACAAGAACAACTGCAAACATGACAATGCTGGCACAGTTAATGAAAGAAGAAAAGAGCATCCCTGAATGCATTACTGTCACTGGAACAAACTTTTCGGGCCCAAGGTGGTAGGAAACATCACCCATATGCATTGCCAAAGAACAAATGTAATTCAGTATCTGCCATCCTTCCGCTCTGCAAACTCCAATATTTCTATTTCAGGAGGCTGACAAGTACCTCAGTTGAGTACTTTATTTTAAGAGTTACTATTTCAGTTGCTAGAGTGTTGTCTAGACTTGAACCATTCACCCCAAATATCAGTACTCCCAATTTCCCTTTTCCAGGGGCTTAGAAACTCCCATAATTTTCAATTTTGTTTTAATATACCGTAAAGACAATAAAGCTATATAAGTGTTTGTTTGAGACAACAATTTCAGTTGACTGTGTGACTACCTTTTTGATCTAACTCAATTTCACAGGAACTCCTCATCCCAGAATCTGTCATCAGAGTGTCTTTCCCTTATATTTATCTATTTCTTGTCAAATCCTCAGATCCTATTGACTCTGAAACTAGTTTCTAAGCTCAGCATGAGGTACAGAATTCACTATCATAAGCTAAGTAAAGTTCAGGTTCAGAAAATGTGAAGCCAATAAACATTTTACAACGGTCTCCAGTGTGGATATGGAGCCTAAATAAATTTCGCCAAAACCTGGTCACCAATTCACGTGTAAGGTGTTCTGCATTCCTGTGGGAAATTCACTATTTCTCTGCTTCTTTCTTGTCTCCAAGACCACAAATGCAAAATAATTATAAAGTTCCTAAAGGAAAAGTAGCAGAAAGTGTTTGAATAGATCTTGAGCTGGTATGTGGCATTGCTGGATATTCTAGAAAGCTCTTGAACTGTTCTAGTATAAAATTTCCATTCATTTTGGACCCAGGCCTTCCAGAGACTGGATAGTAAAACAAATCAAGCAAGTGTTCTTCCTATTTTTAGCTTGGCTTCTCAGACATATGCAGTCAGGTTTTCTGTTCCCTTTATCCAAGACTTTTGACCCAAGTGACTGCATATACCCACATCGGTCATCTTAAAAGAAATCACAGAGAAGTGAAGTCCTAAAATAGCCTGTAGAGAAGAAGGAAGTGACCCCCTAGGTGTTGGCAATGGTAGGAAAAGTGCAGAAGCAGCATATGCACTACTTGGCACAGTGGGTCTATGGAGAAGAAGAAAAAAAGACAGAGAAATGCCCTCGAAAGAGAAAAAGTTTGAATCAATTTTTTCTTTAAGACTAAAGTCAGCCACCACAGAAAGGCAAATCTGGGAAACTCATTTAAAGGCTTACAGAAACACTTGCTTAAATGACACTGTTAGAAAAATGGAACAAATATCCACAGGCAGGAAATAAAAAAGAAACAAAGGGGGGTTACCACAAAATGCAGATATCCCTATCTCAAAGCAATTCAAAGTTATCTAACATCAACAAAGCATATAAGAACACTCCTTAAGGAGGCTTAAGATTGCAAAAAGTGTAGAATATTTTTAAAGTGCTATAATTTTGTGCCAAAACAGTTTGTATCTTCATTACATTCACAATGTCAGTTCCCCCTCTCTCATACTGACAGGTCTTTTAACAGTAGTCCATTTCCCACCCTAAAGAAATGCACTGTGGTGGGAAGTGTGCCAGAGGGGATCCCAAAAGTCTTCCAAGTATTAAAGATTTGAAAATCAATGACTGAGTGGCAAAATGATCCATGTGCTGTTTATCATGAGAAGTTATTTTTGCATTGCTGTTTTCTTTTCAATCAGGTATCTCAAAGACCGAAGTTAAATGGGTTATTCTAAAAAATAGACTGAAACCATGTACTGCAACAAAGAGTGGAACAAGGGAGCCAGATCTTGAATAAGTTTTTCTTTTTCATGGAAGGAAAGAGCATGACAACTTTTAAGAGTGATCTCTAACCCCAGTTGCCAGAAGTGAAATACAGGCAACAAAAACATAAGCATCTATACTGCACTACTGGAGACTGGAAGGTGATTTATCAAAGCTCTTGTCAAGATAGTTTTGTTTTCTTCCAGAATAGATGCAATACAAGATGACTGGGCAGGATTCTTGCTATTTGATATATACTTTAAACCTGATTTTCAGAACAGGTACATATACTTTCCATGGAAGGTGATTACAGAGCATGCCAGATTTCATCATAAAATAAAGAAAGAAATTAAATTCTGTAATCATTAAAATATCACAAAGTTGCTAGTTTTATGCTTGATATGTCAGAGCCTTCAGATTTTAATGACTTTCAATTGTAGACAGACGGGCACCATGAACTGTTGTGACAGAGCTGGAAATGTCCCATTCTTCTTTGTAATCTCAATGCATCCAGAAGTCTGTATGGCTTTTCTGCATGGTCCAAAAGCTGAAAATCTTTGTATCCTGGAGGAATTTACAGAGACCTATGAATGAGCAAAATCAGAAGGAAGAAGAGGACGGAATCAATTTTTCTTTAAACAGTATTTGTAAACAATTTTTTTTTAGCCTAACTTTTATTATTTCTAGTGATATCATGTTTCTATAAGAAAAAGACACCAACAGCAGGGTGAGGGAGGGGATTCTGCCCCTCTGCTCTGCTCTTATGAGAACCCACCTGCAGTACCGTGTCCAGCCGTGGGTTCACCAGCATAAGAAGGTGTAAGGACGTAACGAGCACAGTTGCCTGTCTCAAACACTGCTAAGGCCACAGAATGACTTTGCCATAAGCACAGAATGGAGCGACATTATGGCACTAGCTCCAGGCATGGCGGAGGCAGGATCTGGTTAGTGGCTAATGCAGCCAGAGAAAAATTTCCACTCTGGCATTCTGTAAAAAAGGCTCGTATGTGTATCACTGGTCAAACAAAGACGCCCCAAGTTACGGGACAGACTCCCAGATATGCCCACCCCCAAATATGCCTCCAAGGGTACCTGGAACTTGGACTGCAAATTAAGCCACCATTACAGGAACTTGAGATAAGAGAAAGGTGATACTGTTGTCTGGGTGTTATCTCAGACCTAGGGGAAGATAACAAAGCTGAGGGAGAAGAATGTATCACTGATAATGAACACAAAGAATGCAGAATTCATGGGCCACAAGGAAAGCAAACTCACTGTGTTGAATCAGCTCTGACTGAGTAAAAGGTTGTGTATTAGGCTAGATACAAGGAAGAAACATCCTAAAAACTACACAGGGAAACAGATATAAGAGTGCTCACTGGAGACATTTAGCTCCCCACTTGGATAAACACTGCCCTTGGTATGATCCCACATGGAGGGGAACTTGGTACACAAGTGGCTGGAAAAGAATTCTGTGGATCTAACTTCTTAAAGTATCATAGAATTTGCATTAATTTTAATTATATACATAATAATGGATATTTTATAAGGCAATCTCTCTTCATAGTAGTCTTATGTTTATAATTTTTTTTATTTGGAATAACCAGAACTTACAGATATTATTACAGATATTATACTATGGGCAGAGAAAAAGAGTTATATTTCATATCTTTCATCTATCTGTCTATAGCAAGGGAGTTGGATCAGATAATCCTTGAAGGTTCTTTCCAATCCAAGCCATTCAGTGGTTTTCTGGACACTATACAGTAACACATTTCCTCCTTGCAACTTCTGTTAGTTCAATATGAACACCTTGCAGGCAGTCTTTCTGGAGAAAAAGAGTAAGTTCTAGAAGACAACACTTCAGTTTGCAAGACAACCAATCTACCTAAAAATCTGATCTGCAAAGGTACTTTATTCACGACTGGTGGTAGGCAGGAAAGTTATAAATATGTAAAGAAGCCTGACTTCTCAATTTCTCAGTCCTACTCTATTCAGATAGAGCACCACCAAAATCTGTCTCCTGAACTACAGGTCTTACAAGACCAGCAAGCTCTACCTACAATGTGTGAAATTTGTTTGGAGATGTAAGGTTCAGTTGTCAGACATGACAGTTTTACAGTGGAAATAAGTGAGACTGATGCTGGAATTTACTCCAAGTGAAGAAAAAAAATGAATCTTGCAAGCAAAGAGAAAGGGCAAACCTAAACCTGCAAAGACAGATAAAAGGGTATGAGAACACTCAAGGCAGAACGAAAGTGCTGTGCTCTTCCAGGCTAGCTCTTAACTATGGAAAATTTAGACATAAAGATTGAAATTCTACTCTGTATCCTTAAAAATGAATGCAACAGGTAGATTAAAACAGGAAGAGTAGATACCCAGAATTTCTGGTCATTTTGAGTATCCTGAAGAGTTACTCACTCCCTGAGCCTGTCGGTATATGGCCTATAAAATAACATGAATCTCATCAGCTCAGTATCTGTCTCTGACTGACAGAACCTTTTATTTTTTGATTGATACTTGACATTTATCATACTGTTTGGACAGATCCTAGTGACAATTTGGAAAGATATTTGCTGGGCTTTCTGTCAGTATTTCATGTTCACACAGCAGACCCCATTGACACAGAATCAGAAAAAAACATCCCTTGAATGCAAAAGAGAAACAAAATGAGTTCCTTTCAATTAACTCTGTCAATTTTTCAGAAGATTTTAAAGTCAATTCATGGGACATGAAAATCTAAAGCAATGGTTTATATGTTATTTACCAATGCTGACTTCCGGAGAAACTTGAACAAATCACATCATTTTATTCAACAGCTGAAATATATTTCCAAAAGCTCTGATCTATTACAGGTTCCTTTGATTTTCAACTTCATTTGAAAAACAGGGAAATCACATAACTGAATTACAGTTAGCATAGGACAAATATTGTATAAATGGTTTCACACAAGCAGAAAGCCTACTGTAAGAAAAGTCAGCAAAGGTAGTGAGATTGGAAGGCAGAATAGAGAGCAAGATCTAAAAAATAATGTTCCAGGCTTTCTTCCACAATGTATTTTGGATGAAAAATACTGTGTTCACATGACTTTTTATAATATCTGAATATGGCTTGTGTCATCCAGAATATTTAAACTTCCACTACACCTTAAAAGAGAACTCAAGATCTGAATTAATTGTAAAGGTAATGCCTGCCTGACTTCACATCACAGTTATTTCAGTTCTAGGTAATAAGAAGAGAGGAACTTTAGTATATTTAGTGGTTTCAAACAGAGATACAGAGAAACTAAGAAAATCTCATGCTCTACAAAATTTTAGAAGTTAATTACATTAAGAAGGTAAGTTCTTTTTTGCAAGTTGTCAATTTTCATTACTGAGGGAAAGATTTGCTGTGCTAAAGTACGGAAGTCTTCTAGATGAATGCTGGAGAGATCTTTCTACTTAGAAAGTGGTCAGAAGTGCTAGTTTAAAGCTTCCATCATATCAATACTCTTGGTTTCCAATTTAGAAATGTGTGTACATTAAGTACTATTATTTATGCAATTAAGTCTCATTTAGTTCAGTGAATATGCATTCACTTGAATGATTACATAATTAGGTCATATTTTTGTAGAACTTCCGTTAGTGTACTGTCACACTCAAAGCATACACTGCATTACTGCTTCATTTTGCCTAATTGAACTTTATGAGAACACTCACAAGAAGATTTACCTTTTTTTGATGGATAGGTTGTCACAATACTTGTTCACACCTCTAGATTTTATGGAACTTCTAGTACAGGTGAATGTTACAGTACTAAATTCTGATCTATACAGCTTTTAGTCCTCAGAAAATGTAAGGAAAAGAGGTTCTCTGTTTTACCCAGAAAGTATACTGCTCACGCTGCACACTATGCTTGTAACTTCTACAGAATATTCTTCCTACCTTTATCTCTGTGCACATTCTTAAGAAAAAAACCCAGCTGATGTTCTCCATGCTTTCCCACCAGGGAAGTAATCTAAGTGCTTTCAAGGTACGCAAAAACAAATAGAGAAGAATAGCATTTACTGTCTTACAACTCTACAAAAAAACCCAACAGGGTTTTGGCTGTAATTCCCAGTTTTCTTAAAATCCTCCATGGCTTTTAAACTTACTGGTTTGCAGAACACTTCATTGTTTTATTTATTGATATTTTCTGGTTTTACTTAGATATATCACATGGACTTCAAAAAAAAGTCATTCTAGAGTATTCTTTTCTGACAGCTTCATGGAAGAGAGTAAAATAAAGAAAAGCCAGATGAAATTTTCTGGAGCTGGTACATATGTATTTTGTAAAGCTTTAAGTATTGTAAACTAGGACAGTGAGTCCACATACTATATCAAAGGTCAAAATAAAATTGACTTATTTACAGTTCAAAACATTGTATTTGGCAGCAAAGTCAGAGGAGCCGTTTATTTGCTATAGCAGGGATATCTGAGAATATTTTCCTATTTTCTTTGGGTTTACCACCTTTCAAATCATTGATTGATAACAGTTTCACTGTCTCTGACAGTAAAATGTATAGTTTCTGTTTGTTTATCATCAGACTGTTCATCAGCAAGATCAATTTATTGCCAGTATTTTCATAAACAAATTAAAAATAAAAGACAACTATTAATAATGAGGAAATGTTCATATGTGAATTGTATTTAGTGAATGAGTATGTCTGTCACAGTTGGAGATCAAACAATAAAAACTCATGAACTTTCATGATAAAGAAAATGTGATGTCTCTATCAACAGAAAAAATGCAAAATAACCTGTATAGATATATAAGGTGTATTCATGCCAAAAAATATAGACAGAAAGAATGAAATATGGTTACGTTAGATTCTGTACCAAACATGAATTTCAAAACCTTCATCCTAGCTCTGGAGAAAATTTGAACAAAATAATAATTGCGAAAATAATTTAGACAAAGCCAAGTAAAAAGTAAAAATTTCAGCAAATAGACAGCTTCCAAAAAATTAATGTTTGGCACAGCTTTGCAGTTCAATGAGCTTTTTTAAAAACAGAGGTATATATGAGGTGTGCTGTTCCAAATGGAGTTTTTGGTTGGGTTTTTTGTTGTTTTTGTTTTGTTTTGTTTTGTTTTGTTTTGTTTTGTTTTGTTTTGTTTTTGGTAACAACACAGCTTATACCTCCGATTATTTCCATCCTTATTCACATACATCTATTAAAGAGTGCATAAAACCATTTGAATTCTACCTCCACATGCATAACATTAGTCAGGACATGAGCCTTAACATGATCACCGGAAAAAAATGATAGAAAGATTTGGTTTTACCTCTGAAGTTTCTGCCTAAATAGATGGAGTTACTGGTTTCACATTCTGCTAAATTTATCATAAATCTTCTAATAAATATTATGTGAATTTATTGGGACAGAAATCTGAAGTTCACATGTGTTCTTTTAAAGAGCTCATTGTTCTTCTAAGTGAGAGAAAAGCCAATGATTTCTGAGAAGAAAAGCAGTACAAGTGATGCCATCTAAGTTTACAGAAGGTTGCCAGTTAACATGTATTGCAATTTCTGGCACCAATCTCAAGATTTTCTTTCAGGAAATGTTGTTAGAACTCAGATTTATTTACTGCTCTCTGTTGCTTTTGTGACATAAGTGGGTGTTGAAAGGGCAGAGTCTTTCTTCATTGCATCCTCAGTCCTTCTAAGAAGTAAGCTAATGATTTAAATAACTAAAGCTGCACCGAGCACCTGCCTTGAATCACCTCGAGACACCATTAAAGTACTATCAAACACTCAAACCTTGCAACTCACTTAAAATGATGGAAATACTCCCTAAATTCATTTTGTTCAACAGTCTGGACTAGAAACTAATCTTCTCAGATGAAATATGGACACACTAACACATTGTGTAATTGTAGGTTGTGCTGTGCTCCTATTAAAAATTGATCTCCTAAAAGGTAAGAGGTTATTATTATTACTGTCACTGTGAGGAGCCAATTCAGTTTAGATTCAGCCATTTTAGTTTGCCTCAAATCTGGTTGTCATATGTGGGGGGAGGGAGCGTACACCTTCCACTTGCAGGAGGCAGCCAGGAGTGGGGGAAGGCCGGTCTGTGGGGGGACTTCTCCTGGCAACACCCTACATGAGGCTGGCAGTAGGAGACGCTGTAGGATGGGCTATGGTAGTAGGAGGGACTTCTCCAATCAGGTCATGAAGAGCTCTCCACCAATGGACGGCACAGAAAGTTTGGACCAGACCAGTGGATCCCTGTTAGCGGGCAGGCTTTGGGAGGGCCAAGGGGACATAAAAACCAGCTGCGTCAGGGCTGGCGCAGGGCTTGGTGGGACTCGTCACTGTTCATTTGCTCACCTGCTCACTCCCTCCTTTGCCCTGGCCCCAGCCTGCCTGCCTTCTGGCCCTCCTGCCCTCGCCGGTTCGCCTTCACACTTGTGCTGCCTTCCTGCGCCCCTGACCACTGCCTTGCTGCTTCACCGCTACGTCGTCGGCTGGGCTGCCTGCATTCAACCCTGCCGCGCCGATCCAGCCGTCACTTCCTGCCCTTCGCCCCGATCCAGCCGGACGCCGTGGGTCCTGGTCCTCCTGTCTGAGCACCCACTCACCACGGGAGGCGTGCCTGTGGAGCCACGCCCTTCCAGGAGCCGTGCAGGCTCTTTCAGACCCAGCCTGTCCACAGGCAGGCAGCGTGAACACCCCCCGCCGCCTGGATGCCGACAGCGTTTCCCTGACTTGCTGGTGGTGACACCCTCTTTCTCTCTGTCCCCTCTCTCTCCTCCCCCCATTCCTTTCCCATTTTCCTTTCTTCTTTTCTGTCTCTTCTAGCCCTCTTTAATTTGGGCAACTCCTTTTCCTTCTCGTTTTTGTTATCAGTAAATGGTTCTCAGATACAAAGTTAGCCTCATTTGGCTTCATTTCGTTCCTGACCATCCATTTTTTAAAAGAGCTCTCTGCAGTTCCCCACAGTGGAATGCAACAGTCACCCAGAAAAATATCGTCAGTCTAGTCAACCAAATGTCTTTTGCTGGGAAGGATTATATTAAGTGTAGGATTGAAAGTGAGAATTTTGCAGTCTGGATGTTAATAAGTCATTGTGAAATGCCTTAGTGAATTTCCTGTATATAACTAGTCATTTGCACACTTCAAGGGAAAGTTGTGTGTCTCAATAGGCTGGAAGATCTGAGGACTCTTCAGTTGAGCTGCAAGGGTACAGGTTGATCAGAGGAAATAGATCAAATGGGAAAAACTCTCCACTGCTCAAAAGGGCTGCCACATACACCTCAAAAGGAAGACTCAAATGAATGAGCTGTATTTGCATGTGGGATTGGGCTCAAGGAGACAGATTACTTTGTAAAGGAAGGAGAGAGAGTGAACGGGGAATTAATACACGCAGTGAACATGAGATACAGTGAGAAAAAATGTATCAAGATGAAAGATCATGTATCAAGATGAAGATCATGCAGATAATGGGGGTGGGGGTAAGGAAGGAAAATACAAAAAATGGGAAATAGAATACAAGATTCAAGGAACTACACCTATTGCTTGTTTTGTGTTTTGCAATTCTGAGAGGTTAAAACGTTTATGTTCAAGCATTAATACTGAATTAGCATGCTATTTTCTGAAGACCAGAGTTCAAAACTTAAAAATCAGTTTTTGAAAAACATCATTTCAAAGAGTCAGTCACTATGTGTTACAAATATGCCTTGCCTCAGAAAATCAGATATGGGACTCTAAATCATCATTTTAAAGAAATCCTCTAAACTTATAGATACTGTTCTGCTTTGTATCCCTCCCCTCAAAAAACCCCACAACCCCCCTCCTAAAAACCACCACCACCAAAACCCAAAGCAAACAACCACCACCACCACCAGCAAAAATCAACCAAAAACCTCAAAACCAACCAAAAAACCCCCAAACAAACAAACAAAAAAAGGGCCATTCTGGACATAGGCTCCATTTCCCAGCCCTGTCTGATCTAATACAGTTTAGATTACTCACCTTGGTCATGCCCAAATCATCCACCCTTCAGGCCAGAGCACAAAATCCCAATTTCCCATCCACAAACAATCTCCCCATAGATGATTTGGCCTGACTCATCTTGTAGAGAGTGCTGAGTTAGCCTTGTAAGGGCTTGAGATAAGAACAGGATAAAATTATAGCAATTAGTCATTAGACTCAACTAGAGCCACCTTAAATAACTCTTGCATCAGTAAGGGAGAAAGGATAACTTTTGCTGAACTGCTTTCACCGTTTTTGTACCTGAAGTCTCCTGGAAGCACTGTCAGTTCAGAGACCTCAGATGCACTGATCTTCTATTCTTTTCTTTTAAATTAGAAGTGGAAGTTGCTCAGTCTCTACACTGACTCAAAGTGCACTGGTGTCCCATCCAGAGAGAGGTTGTTTTTTAGGACTCAGGGTTCAAAAACAGTTAGGGCTTTCTGCATTTAAGTATTATCATTAAAGCATTTAGAAGCCAGCAGAGAAACAGAAGCACCACCAAAACACTGTGGCTGCATAAGCTGTAGCAATCCTACACACCTTGAATTTTGAATTCATGTATCAACGGCATTCATGTATCAACAGCATTCATGTAAACTATGCTACAATAGGTGATTCTTGAGAGGAAGAGTGCAAAGAAATGAAGGAGTACTGTATCTTAAATGGTCAGAGATGTAAGAACAAGGTCGCTTAAAGATCATTATAAAAATGTAAAACAAGATACTAGAAGATTAATCTGAAATCAGAAAGTCTAGCAAGTATCTGTTAAAATTAACAAGATAAATAATTGGCTTCTATATTTATAGTTATTGTGGATCTTTTTAAAACTATTTTTTATGTAGAAACTTCTGCAAATTATGCAAGATGTCATAACAGGAGTTACATTCAAACACAGGACAACCACTTAACATCCTCTCCCATGACATGTAAATTCCCTTTTGCTTTCTGCAAGACCTCCTACTATTTAAAGAAAAAGATTCTCTAGAATTAATTGTCAAACATCATGGAGACAATTCAAAATCCCCTGTTAATTAACCAAATCAAGAGGGCCACAGTGTAATTCGCAAGTATTGACTGCAGCAGGTTGAAAGTTCGTAATTTTTCTCCGAGAAAAACCTGGGTCCTGATACTGAGAAGACTATAGTCTTTTGACAAGTATTCTTCAGAGTCTTGTGCCCACAGCCATAAGGAATAAAATTTTCAAGTTTTACCTAAAATCAGAGATGATGCCTTGCAATTTCAGAACCTGGCTTTATTCCTGCTAAAATTAGCTGAAGCAGATGCAAACCCTCACTTCATGTATTAGCTATGAGTATGTGCCAAATACACAAATGTAGAAAAAAATCCATGAAAATAAAATACTAATCAGAGTTTTTAAGAAATGTACTTGAGAACTTCCCTAACTGCAATTAAAATCTGCAGTATCTACAGCTGAGAAAATGGTTGTGCATTTACAATAAGCATTTGACATGCCGTAGGTGTTATTAAACACCTAGAATTGCAAAGTTATTTAGGAAAGATTAACTGAATCTCTGCCAAGCCTTTGAACTTTGTTACGGCAATAGTTAAAGGCAATCCCATTTAACATGCATACTGCTACTTCCTTTATTAAAAAGTTGCATCCTAGCCTTCTGGAAATTGTCTTTATGTGTGCTTGTGTCTTTATGTCATCTTCTGTCTGTTCATAGGCCAAAGGTTTTGATGCAAAATACTGCTGATACTAAATAAACAGAGAAAATTATAATTTGCATTTATTATTCTTATTTTTTTTTGTATCAAACATCCATGCATCATATTGAGAAGGATGTGTAGAGTGTGAGTTGTTGGCTACTGTGGAATTTGATGTAACAATAATTCATGAAACTTAACTGACAGCTAAGACAGCCAAAGGAAATAAATGACCAAGTATTACTCTAGTAAAACAAACATCTTGCATATATCATATCTTTTATTTCCTATATATCATGAACTGGTTCCCTCAGCCTCTCTGACATAATGATCATTGAGTAAAATCCTGGCCCAGTGCTAACAACAGAAGATTATAAAATTATACCTGGCAATTATATGAAAAGTCAAGACTGGTGTGTTTGTGATCTGTACCAAGGCAACTAGTGGAAAGTACAATGATGAAATGCAGAAAGCAAAAGGATGAAGACACTCTATTGGAGAGTAATCAATACAGCTCTGCAGATAAAAATGTCTCAAAAATATGGTAGAGTTCTGTGACAGATTCAGTGAGCACATGGGTGAGTGGATAGTGTCTAGGAATATTGTGGAAGTTGCAACAAGTCTGCTGCGAAGCCATCACGTAATGGAAAGGAGTCTCCACATTCACTTTTTTCAAGGTATTATGCAGACACCACAGTGTGGGAAAGGTTAAAGGCACTGCAAAACCTGCTGTAAAATGATCTGGAAGTGGGATGCTACACCATACAAAATTATTTTGATCACACAGTTCCTAAAGGCATCTAGGAAATACAGACTTCCTGCAACATTGAATAAATTGGTAATAAGATGGAAAGCACAAGTACGGCCTTTGACTCAGTCATTCCAGAAAACAAGTATCATCAGCAAGTCAAATAGAATCTTACAAGTTATAGGGAAAGAATCTGAATACAAAACAGAAAAAGTTATATAGCTCTAATTAGTGGATTTTAAGAAATATATAGTACAATAATAAAAAATAGAGAATGACAACAAAGAGGACTACAGGTATGAAATACTTTTATAGTACATAGTGGAAGAGACAAGACAATTCCCCCAAATAAAGGGCAGAGAGGGAAAAAAAGATAAACCCCAAAAATATTATTGTGAACATTGTTGAGAGGACCCAGGGATGGTAATTCCCTGTTTCTCATAAAAGCAGTTAAGAATTATTAATTTCAGTGCAGGTGTAAAACCAAAAAACCTCATTCAGCTAGAGTATTATTTAAACTGTAAACCACTTTGATACAGTATGTTAAGGGAAATAATTAAAGATGGATGAGTTAAAAGGTTAATAAAATGATAATTTAATGAAAGAGAATTATATAATTTAATGAGAGAGAATGTCTCTAAGCAAAGTTATCTAAACCACACTGCTCTGGAAGATGCTCCTGACTGACCCTTTAAACTGCTGTCTATCATAAGCTTGAGGGATAAATAAAGAAAAATAATGTTATACTTTTCCTACTTTTAATATATTTTCCTTTTGTATCTGTTGCTAATTATCACTCTCGCACAGAATGTTTTTCTTGCAGACATTCAAAGGTTTTATACCTTGGCCAATTAGCACTGTTCTGTAGAAACCAAGAGATCTTGATGCTGGTTCTGACTTCGCCCATGAGCTCTTTGCACAAAGGTCTCATTTTCTCCTTCAACTTACTGGGATTGCTGATCTGTGATCTGGTTTTTGTCTCTAATTCAGTTTTTCATATAATCTTTCATATAATCATATAATACGACAATACACTGTAAACTGTGGGACTGACCTCAGTGACCAGTCCCTTCAGTGTGATATATTCATACCAAAATTCTTACTGAAACATAAGAGAGTCTTGGACTTGTATTAGTCCTAAAAGCCTTAGCACCTGGCAATGATTAATCCTGAGCTCTAAAATAGCTAAGAATAAGCTAAGAAATGGTAAAGGGCTTTTTTGAAGGAGGATCACAGAGCCCCTTTTGATTAAGAAAGAAGAGTTCAGCAGACAATAGGGAGCAAACCACAGAGTCAGGTCGTCAGGTGTTGGAATTCCAATTTTTATTTGTTCCTTCAAGTGTATCCTTTCTGTCTAGCATTGTGCCTTTTTTTATTGGCACACCTGCATGTGCCAATATGGTGTGTGCTACACAAAGTGTACTATTAGGATGAAGGTATCTCCTGAATGCATCACATCTTTTTAAAAATGATTGTTTCCTTCACACTTCACAAAGTAATGAAAGTAGTAACACATGGATTTGTAAAGACCCACCAACACACACACACATGTTCAAAATGCCACTGCAATCCAGAAATACGCAGAAAAGAAAGAAAGAAGGAAGGGAAGAAGGAAAGAAGAAAAAGGCGGGAAAAAGTGAGAGAGAAAGAAAAAGAAAGAGAAAGAAAGAAATAGAAAGAAAGAGCGGGAGTGAAGGGGGCAGAGAAAGAGAGAGAGAGACTAACAATCAGGCAGGCATACTAAGGATCACTGCAGCAACTACACTTTTTCTCACTCCAAAGTAACAAGCCATTTGTTTATATGCTGTAGATTTCAGGTAATTCATCTCATGTCACATAAACGGAAGCTGTATCTGTACTTTCCTAAATCAACTAACAACCATATTCTTGGTTCAAAATTTCTTATTGGTTCTAAACTTCTCACTCATGCCATTCAACTCAGCAGGGAGCTGGTTAAGGACAGCCAGCACAATTGAAAGCATACAAATCCATTGCTTCTGTGAGAAATAACTTCAGAGCTTTTAGCAACACAAGAAACATGCACCAGAAATTCACCACCGTCAGTGAATTTTGACACAGTAGGTGAACAACCCTACCACAGGAATTTATGCATAAAATAGCCAGAAAAATCTGAAAACTTTGCCCAATAAAACATTTAAATTTGAGGGGAAACAGCTTCAATAGCATCACTCATGTGCTGTGGATTCTGCTTCAGCAGTATCAGGTGGTGCCATGCCCAGTGTGACTGTACTTCAGGGCCCTAAAGCCAGGGCTGACCCATCTCTTCCCCCACTTGGCGAGCCAGGCATGCTGTGAGTCGATCCTCACTGCTGCAGCTGGCAGCTGGGGCTGGTGCTCACCCACAGGCAGCTAGAACTGCCCTCCTCCAGCTGGAGCTGATCTTATGACTGATTGTAAGGGGATCAGAAGAAGAATCAAGTATCAGTCTCACCTGTCATGTTGAAAAAGCCTCAAAAAGACCTGGCCCATGCTTGAGATATTAGTGCAGAAATAGCTTCCATGTGTAAACCCATACAGATAAAAAACTAAGAGCAATTATTTTTTAGCTACTTGTCCCTGAAATAACGTATCTACATAAGCTGAGCAATGGTAATTTATTCCTTACTAAAATGTTGAATTTCATTAACTACCAAGCAAAGCAGTTAATTAAATGTTTATTAATTAATTAATAAGCTGAATTAAATGGTGACATCATAAAGCATAACTTTTAGTTAAACATTGTTATTCAGTTAAAAATATTAAGAATGAGTAAAATTCATGAGGGGACAAATAAAATTCATGTTAGTTAGTTAATTATCTTAATTAAAAATGTTGAGGTAGGAGAGGTGACAAGTCATGTAAATGCTTCCCAGGTTTTTCCTAAATTTGTAAAGAAATATTCATATATAACTCTGCACACAGCTGTACATATTGTATGATATGTAGAAAACAATAACAAACTGATCTGAACTAGTCATAGGAGTGCAATTTTATAAAGTATCACACATATACCCTGTTTTATAAGTGGATAAAAGTTGAGGCTTTTTCATGGTCATGTCAATTTAAAATGCATATATTATTCTTATTTTTTTATTCCATAGAAGATAGTTCGGAAAGGAATGCTTGAATGAAATTTGAAGAAAATAGGATGAAGGAAATATGAAATAATTCCTGCATTAAAACATGATCACTACCTGCAAGCTCGAGTGAAAATATTTTTAAAATAAAACATGCAAAATCCCAACTTAATTTATTCAAAATTGCAACACAGAAATCTTAATAACTATTTACAAAGATAAAGACAAAATCTGGCTTTGATATGCAATATGTACGTCTCCATCACCGAGCTTATCTATTTAACTTCACTGTGCATTCTCTACTTTTGTTTTCAGTATTGCATTTTTGCTCCTCCTCCAACGAACATCTCGGTACTCATTTGCATCTAGCTTCAGTAGTTGCACATTTGTGCACTGATGGGTAACAAATACGGAAGAGATATATCAAAGAGGTCTTGTGCTTGCATGAAGAGATGAAGTGAGCCTGACCACAACAGACCAAGGGTAAAACAGTAGCCAGCAGTGGTGTAACCACTGTGCTCTTGCTTTAACACTGTCATATCACAGAGTTCACTGGGTTACAGGGACCTCGGGAGACTGCCTACTCATGGTCACAAAAAAGGCTAAAACTGATTCTGCAAAGACTAAAGCAGGACCAGATCTACTTCAAAGAAGTCATACCTATATTAACTGATGAGATATCTATGTCCAGAGAAACCATTTTCTATTCTAATGTCCATTACTTCCTCCAAAGCCAAAATAAAACTGGTAAATAACAGCAGTTGCAACGAGTGCAGTGTAGTAATACCAAAGCAAATAACATGCGGTTATCTTAGATGGAACTAAAATGATTAAACTGGAAGGAAGAGAGGTAATTTATTTATCTGTATATGCAATGCAACACTTCAACCATCTGCAATATCACCACACTAATCTTCTTTTCATTACAAATCATGTCCCTTAATTTTCATTTTTACTAAGCACTGCTTACCCTCTTGATGTTACTCAGAGATTTTCAGCAGAAATACTATTGATGAAAGGAAGTGATTTTGCAGCAGAAGTGCTGGGAGTTTTTTGACAATTGTGATAAGACTGTCCTTGAAATTTGATCATTTTTTAAAAGGTGACTGCATAGTCCCCACACTAAATAATTCATTTTAGATGTAAGATGCTATTTTACTGATTTCTTTCTTAAATTGTAGTAACTGATTACATCCAATTAATGAGTGGAACAAAAGCTAGGCACTGTCTCTCATCTGTTCTCTAGGTCACAAGAACTACAGCCTTTAATTATGGCTCTTCTCTGCTTTCATTGTTAATATGACATAAAATTACTAGAATAAAATTTAAGGTTTCTTGTGACTAACACATGTATATTTGAGGGATAGGGTAGTTAAGAGGACTCCAGATCATACTTCTGATTTTTTGAAAGCTAATATTATCCCTGATTAACTACTTAAGAATGGAACCATCTGTGTTTATTTAACAAGTATTTTAACTCTTCATACTTCATTCTTCTTTATTTGTATGGAGGAATTAGTTAGCAAATGCAGTGATTTGCTTTCTTTTCTTCAGCTATGTAAGATAAGCTCAGATATAAACAACTTCTCCTTGGGAGAAGAGTAGGCATCTATCCAGGGCCTTCAGCAACATTGCACAAAGAATATGTCAGAAACAGATGCTCTGTTTTCATCTTTTTGCTAATGTGGTGTTTTGGCCCTGGCTGGAAGCCAAGTGCCCACCAAAGCTGCTCTATCACCCTCCCCTCCTCAGCTGGGCAGGAGAGAAAAAATGTAGCAAAAGGCTCATGGGTCAAGACAAGGACCAGGAGAAATCAGTCACCAATTACGATTGGGGCAAAACAAGACTCAGCTTGGGGAAATTAATCAAATATATTTACTCATATCAGAGTAGGATAATGAGAATTGAAAATAAAACTTAAACAACCTTCCCCCCACCCTTCCTTTTGTCCCAGGCTAAATTTCACTCTCATTTTTCTCTACCTCCTGCCCCAAGTGGCACTAAGAGACACGGACAGGGCTGTGGTCACTTCATCGTTGTGTCTGCCGCTCCTTCCTCCTCAAGGGGACGACTCCTCACACTCTTCCCCTGCTCCAGCATGGGGTTCCTCCCACAGGAGACAGTTCTCCATGAACTTCTCAAATGGGAGTCTTTCCCACGGGCTGCAGTTTTCCCTGAACTGCCGCAGCGTGGGTCCCCCATGGGGTCACAAGTCCTGCCAGAGAACCTGCTCCAGCATGGGCTCCTCTCTCTGCAGGACCCCAGGTCTTGACAGGAGCCTGTCCCAGCATGAGCCTCCCACACCATCACAGCCTTCCTGAGGCACCCTGCTGCTCCAGTGGGAGGTCCTCCACTTCACCATGGACCTCCATGGGCTGCAGGGTCACAGCTGCCTCACCGTGGCCTGCACCATGGGCTGCAGGGAACTCTCTGTCCTTCTCCACAGACCTGGGTGTCTGCAGAGTTCTTTCCCTCCCATATTCTCATTCCTCTCCTCTGGCTGCTGTAACCCTGCCATATTTTGTCTTCTTAAATACATTATCCCAGAGGTGCTACCACTGTCCTTGATGGGCTCTGCCTTGGCCAGTGATGGGTCTGTCTTGGAGCCAGTTGGCACTGACTCTAGGGCACATGGGCAAAGCTTCTCGCATCCTCTCACAGCAGCCACCCCACCAGCTGCCCTGCTACAAAAATCCTGCCATGCAAACCTTATACAGCTAGATGGTAACAGGATTTCATTATGGTCCTAATAAATGAGAGATTGTTTTATCTCTCCCTCTTAAATCCCTACTGCAGCATGCAATGCATGCAAATATGAACGTATAGAGCAGAGTCCCAGTTACCACAGAGTCAATTGAAGGATCTCATCCTGACAGTTCCTATACATTATGCAGGAGGCTGCTGACTGTACAATTTAAGCTTTACCCAACACACAATTGTCCCTTTACTCCTCCTCCACTTTTATATAAGCTCATGACTTAAGTGATTTGAGCCATAAGAAACCAGGATCTCTATACTCCACACTCCCACAAACACAACCCAAACCACTTCAAATGAATAATGTAGAAAAGGAAACAGTATCACAGCTACTTCTGTAAAGCCACTGGAGTGTGGTTATGGAAGCTGAAGTGAGATTAGAAAGTCACTGGAGAAGTAAAATCAACTATAAAGTTAACCTTACTAGACATGTGCTGGAGAAGACTGTTACGTGATGACTTCAGGCAGGCAAAGACGGACCTTGTGAGGGAGTGAATAAGCTGAAAGGGAGGGGGATGTTTTATCCTTTTGAGGCTTAAAGGAAAAGCAGGAATATTGAACCTGAGGAGTTTCAGCTGCACAAAGGAAAACTTTGCATGTCCATGCAGTTACACTTTGCCTTCTGTACTTTGCATATACCAAGAGAAGTAAAGGATAGCTTTAAATTCACACTTTGCCTGGATTGCTTTTTTGGCATTGGAAACAATAACAACTTGCTCACCAAGAAGGTGCAATTATTCACCTATGTTTCAGTTGGAATTTTTAAGCCTCTCTGACTGATGGTGAAAGACAATGTCAGTTCTAGAAATGAAGGCTTTGAATATATCCCACTGATTTTCAGTGCATAATATTCAGCCCAAAGAATGTTGAGTTCACATTGTGCATAACTAATGTCTTTGCTTACATTAATCATGAAATTATTCGTCTCACCATGAAATCCTATGTCTACTCATCCCAAACATTAAAAACATCTATTATATTTTTGTTTCTTTATTTACATTTTATTTACTTAGCACTCCTAAGTCAAACATCACTCCCTTGGCAATGCAACATGCCATGCAATTTAATTTTGTGTTGTCACCCTCAGTGGTAAGACCCTATGTGTTTTGCATGGCTTTAGTGAGTTGACTTTTGATTTGTGCTAGTAATGACAGATGACGGGTATTTTCCCCTTCCAGTGATGAATATCGCCTTAGTACATACTTAGTGTGGAAAATGCACTGACATTTTTCAGGATAAAAGGTTCTCTATGAGCACAGAATATTGCATGCAACACTACATTTCTGTCATTGCAATTATTAGGCTTACATTATTACTGCCTTAAATGAAACGTGACTATTTTGCCACAAAATGCAATGAGAAAAAATTTTAGTCTGGAAGATTAGATTGGGCTTGCAGTCAGAAATAATAATCAGTGCTTACCATGTGATGTTTTTCAATTTTCTGTATGACAAAAACAGCAGACTAAAATTGTTTTTTGTACTTTCCTGAGGGCATTAGCTCCCTCCAAAAATAAAGGCACTGATTTTTCTAGGCATACATGTAAGAGGAAATAACTGGTAAAGCATGCCTAGAAATATGGAGCTATTGTTTTAATGCACCCATAGACAAGGCAATAATTTTTGTTTTAACTATTGTGGACCATTTACCAACCCAAAAGATAATAAACCGACAGATACACAAATTTAATATCCAAAATTAATTTGCAATAGCCATTGCTTGCCTTGCTAAAAAGGCAGCTTACTCTAAAATAGGAAAAGAAAATTTAGCCTCCAGATGTTCTGAAGATAACCAAAAATAAATTCCTTTAAATTAGGTTGGGAAAAAAAAAAGTGTGACAACCCCCATAGAACTGTAGAAAACAAAAATAAACTAAACAAATACCCTAACTGCACACTCTGAATATGAATTTAGATACATTAGAAACATCGATGTCCAAGCTTAGACTTCTGTTTGTATGAAATTTGATTTCACTGCTACAGTAAAAAATAAATTTATGATATTTATCTGCTAATCTTGCCTAAAATAGTGCTTTTCTTTACACCTAATTAAACCAGATTACTGGATTAGACTTAGATTTTTAGGAAAGTAATGTCTTAAACAGAGATACCTCTTGTGTTAAAATAAATTCATTTGTCACCTCTCTAAAATGTAATTTCATTTCAGACCAGACACTTAGTTGCTAAAATAAAATAACTTATTTAAATAATTTGACTCAGTTATCTTTTAGTCCAGACCTAGTTAATTGACTGACCCCACGTTAATTGATTAGACACAAAGTGAATTATAAATTTGACAAATAGTTCGTTTAACAGGAATACCTATCAGTCAAGTTTGTAGGGTTAGCCTGGTAACAGCCAGTAATTTACACATTAATTAGAAGCTGTGGGACAAAGAATAAAAAGGCATGAAATGTAGCTGTCATATTGAGAATACACAGGTTGGTGATGTTTCATTGACAGAGATAATATCACCTTTTCTCTTGTTCTAAACACAGCAGAGTTCCTATTTTTTCAATTCTGTAAGTTTCCTCTCCTACCATGTACATTTTCAGTCATCAGTTTACTCCCAAGAGATCCCAGATTATTATCCATATGTAACACAGCATTTATTTTAAGTCCTGTGCCCCCTGCATTCCCCTGTTCCTGACTTTGCCTGAGTTTATCATTATTTGATAAGCAGGTTTTGCTACATATGTGATTTGTGGAGATTTGCTCCTTTTGATCAGGGAATCAAGGGAAAAACCACTGAGGTCTTAGGAAATACACATGGCAATGACTAGATCTGATTAAAAGAAAGTAATATTTAATGACATTTAAAGGAATAAATTGCCTATTTGACAGCCGTGTTTCTACTCTGTCTTTATGGATGGCCATTCCATGAGACACTCCTGAAAGAGTTTAGACACTATGCTCACAGCAGAGTGGATTTATTGTGGACATACATGGTCATGTTTCAGTGTCCCTTAGGGGAATTTTTGCTCCGGAAGTGCATAATAAAATGGAAAGAGCAAAGCATTGAAGATCACTACTAGAATATGCACATAAAGATGTGCACAGACACACACACATCTCATTCTGCAAGCTTTCAGCAGGTCCGAGACAGCCAGTTAAAAGATCTTAGCCCTGTGAGGCTTTGATCATCAATCCAAAAATACAATCTATAAATTATAATCAGCAGAATAAAGCAGTAATTGCAACCAAGGAATTTCAAAGCAATCCTGATGCCAAAATGGTTTCATAGACACTGAACAGTTTTTTAAGCAACACACATTTTTCAAGATCTGTTTTTCCACAGAAGATGCTGAGAAAAAACCCCAGGCTAAATTAGTCTAGTCTGTACTTGGATTACTGCTGCTTGCCCAAAGGATTGAAAAGTCGGAAATAAAATGGGTCTGACCACTGGATGTCACTCTCGACTTAAACCTTGTTACCTTAACTGTGTTTCTGGCAAAAGGAAATTCTGGGTGTTTCTGTCATTGTGTCTTTTGCAAATTGCAGCATGGCTGAACCTTCAGAGGAATGATTGAAGGTTGAAACTGCTGCTCTGCCAGCAAATTCCTGAATAATTGTACTTAGAACTTCCTGGACTTTGCCTCAGTGTACCAATCTGCAAATCATTAGTAAAATGGAACCACATCCCTCTCTGCCTCAAGCCCTAGTTCTCACATATTTTTAGAGCACGTTGCATGCTAGTAGTGCATTATTTAGCTGGGTTTTCAATGAAACAGATTTTTTCTAAAGAATCCAGATTTTGTTTCTGTAGCTGTTCTCCACAAACACAAAGACAAGGGAAAATGAGGTGGGGTTCCCTGATGACCCCTCCTGACTGAGCTCCTCACATGAGAGCAGAAGAGCAGCCTGGCCCACCAATGCTCCTGAGATCCATTATCACTGCATCCTCACATTGGCTTGTGGGGCTGTGGCCAAGACAGCCATGGGACTTCATGTTGAGAAGAATGTTTTGGACTTGTAAAAGATTTATTATGGGATGTTCAGCAGAAGAACCAGGAGGGACCATGGTAGATGGGGGTTAAATAAGCATGGAGGAGAGCCAAAAAAGCATGTGAAAAACAAGGGGGTGAAAGGGCCACTCATGCACAAACAGGTGTGGTCAGGACACTTACATGAGGTGGACTGTGCCTGATCAGTGTGCTCTGCCTTGTCTTCTCATTAAACCCCATTTCTAACTCTTCCCTTGGGCAAGGGACCCTATTCTGCATGCATCTGTGGGCATGGCAAATCTACATGCCAAGCAGCTGACATGAACGCCACTCACCATGGGGCCTGATCTGACCCTTGGAAAATGTACATGAGGACAAGATTTTCCTCTTGCTTTCTCTCAGTATTGTAAAACGGAAAATGCTTTTGAGAGTACTGTAGCCCTTTACAGCAAAACTGAATTCAACAGTATTAGTCTGTTAGAATCACAGATCTTCCCACTTACTGCCCTCTGCATGCAAGAAGAGACTTACTATCAACAAGCAAAATGAAGGGATGTGAAGCCACAACTCCACAAGTTTTCTCCGTGTCAAAAGCTCACAGTTCATTTAGGAGAATCAAGAGATGTACCACATATAAAGACAAAACTCAAACAATGGTAGCACCTTGCTTCCCAAATAGTCAGTGTTGTCCTTCAGCATTTGGTGTCTTCTCCTACAACACATTCAGCAGTATGTTTGCTATAAGCAGTTAACCATGGCCTAAAATATGACCAAGCCTTTCCTAGCAAACACCCTGCAAGTACTATTCAGTGGTGATGATGACTGGCTTAAACACCCCAATTAATGGGAAACCTTCTTTAGGGTAAGTGACCAAACTCATTGGAACTAGAACCACGAAAAACGGGCAGGAAGCCAGAGGTTAAGGAAAACAGGAGCTAATAACTCTTTTTGTTACAGGCCTAACATACAGAAATACCAAACACATAAGTCTGTTGCCTGGTATGTCTCATTTCCACAGAAAATTCTATTTAAATTTCTTTCTAAAACACTACCAGCCCTACTTTTTCTGACAGCAATGTCTCAAAGCTAGCTCTGAAATGAAAATATTAATATACCCTATTCACACTGGCCGCCTGTGAATGAAAGGCTCCATACTTTAAATTTCTCCATTTCCTGTTTATTCACTTTCTCTTCTCTCAAAGTACAGAAATCATATTATATGTCTAAAATGGTATTTGCAACATTAGTAAGCAGTCTCCTGGCTGATACTATCTGCCCTGGTACAGTCACTGCACTTGATATATGCAAATAATTATCTTACCTATAAAAATATATGTACACAAAAGTCCAAATTGGTTGAATGATCTGTTTATCACTAACAGTTTGACTAGCTTGTTTTCCCTAAATTCAGCCAAAACAATTGTTTTTCTTTCTCATAGAACAGCAGAGATTTCCTATAATGGCAAGTTTCCATGGAGAACATAGGTAAATTTTGTGAATTTTCAAACTCCTGGGCAATGAGATTTGCTTGCTAATTCAACACTGGAAACAACAATAACAAAAAAAACCCCCACCTAAACCCAAAACGAACAAATAGACAAAAAACCAACCAACCAACCAAAAAAGGCAAACCAAAGAAAAACAGGATAAATTCCTTATCATCTATAAAGAAGAAACAGTAGAAGCTGCAGGGTACTGACATAGATAGTGTGGTTACTGCCTTCATTTGTGTTTTCTAGCTTCTACAGGATCCCAGCAAGAGCACAACATGAAAAGCCACTGCCACCAGTCAAACCAGGCATTTGAAGGCATGCATCCCATTTCTGTGTCCTTATAGATCTGATCCTGAGATACCTTGACACAGACATTATCTATGGAAAATATTAGAATTATTTCAAACTGGCTGTAAGACTTGTTTGTTTATGCATGTGTTGTGGTGTCAAGCAGATTACTCAGACACAAGGATGGTCTACTGAAGCATCAGCCTTAACCTTTACATGTGACTTCTGCACTGGATCATACCTGTATGTTAAACTTGTGTGTCAGCTTGAAGACATCACATCTTCTCCACATAAAAATTCTACTTCATTGAAATAAAGGGAATTTGAGTGATAAATGCCCCTTGTGTGCCTCTAAATGAAACCAAACTTTGTGTTTGATAACTGTCTATCATAAAAGAAAATTACCTGCATATGTGCTATCTTCTATTTGCTAACAGTCTTACCTCTCATCTCCTTCTGACTGAGCACAAGATGGGATTTGCCATATGTTTTGATTTGAGAACTTAATGATTGTGGCTGGTACCACGAAATTTAATTTCAAATAATTACTATACACCTACCAATTGAGGAAATGAGAAAGCTATAAACATATCATCAGAAATCTCCTCAGTGTGCTAAAATCTAAGCAAGAAACTGAGATGTGACATTAACTAAACTGCTAAGTTGGATTCAGAATGGAATGCATAGGCTATGGGAGGAGATATGACCACATTTGCTGTTTCTACACATGAATAAATTTGTATTTAGTGAATTATATTTCACTGCCAGCCTCTAAGTGGGCTATACTGAATTGGTTTTTTTTAATTAATTTGATATTAGTAGGAGGCAAGAAAACAGAATTGGAAAAGAAGTGGAATCAGAGTGTGTATAAAGATTTTGATTCACAAGCACTGGCTTAACATTATGCTAAAACAAAATCTAATTAATTTACTGCTGCTTACAGATGATTTTAATCCTATCAAGTATGTAGTAAAGAATGGCTTTATGTAAAGCAAAGTACTTTTAACTCCCTTCGAATAAACTTGTGATGTTTAAGCACAAGATATTTCCTATTCAAAAAATAAGTCTTAGAAGATATTTTGTTATTCCTGAAGGCTAGTATCTTATATTTTCAGGAAGGAACAAAAAATTCATAGATTGTTTTCTTTAGAGCTCCACTTCTCCTGATAAAAAATACCAAATAAAGAGCCATGAAAAGTAGTATTTTGCTTGAAGGAAAAACTGATTATTGCCATCACCTTCATCATAAAAAGCCACAAAAAGAACAAAAAAGTAGAAAAAAGTACACATCATTAGCATATTAAGTACTTTCCCCTTTCCCACATTGAGGAGGCCAGTATTCTGGCATGGCCTAAGGAGGCTGCATTTCCACTGCTTAAACTAAAGAATTTACTTGTCCTGGGGTGAACTCCTGTATTACATTATAAAATCCACTGGCCAATACCAGATCCATCAAGTCTCATGCATTCAGAACAAGCCTTATGCATGTGTTTATCATCCCCCTCAATGCCTATCACTTGTGAGTTTGTATTGACACAGTGCTGACTCTTTCATGCTGGATGAAACTTAAGCTTTCCCACTATTGCAGCAGTTTCACTGTGGCATGAATCTGGGCGAGGAGAGCAAAGTGAGAACCCAGAATAGCATTTGCATATATGTGAAAAAATATTTTCTTAGTCTTGGTGGGTTGGATACAACTCAATCCAACTTCCTGGTACTGTTGTTATTTCTCCCCCCCCACCTTTTTTTTTCAGTTTATTTTTTAAATCTGAAGCAGAAATCCAGATCCCAACTCCACCATCCTGTGCTCTCAGCTCAAGCATGGGGAAGCTGCACTGACAGTGCCTCCCTAGTGCATGGAAGAGAGTTTGCCCCATCCCTGCCAGCCATCACTTGCTGCTGGTTTTCTGTATCCTTTTGAAGCTACTTGTCCTACTCCTCATTCTTAGCGTTCTAAAATTTTTCAAGTGAGAAAGTCAGAAGACAATTCTACACCTACAGCCAAAGATAGTTTTTCATACATCAGTAGGAAAATGCAATGAATAACTTTTCATCATGAAATTGTAATGGAATTTTAAAAATAACTATCGGCAAGTTCCAGTTACAGGAAAATTCAGCCTTTTAGCAAACAGCTATTTT
This sequence comes from Eulacestoma nigropectus, assembly GCA_013397775.1. Lineage (NCBI taxonomy): Eukaryota > Metazoa > Chordata > Aves > Passeriformes > Eulacestoma > Eulacestoma nigropectus. The sequence goes on along the minus strand of VZTE01006485.1, from coordinate 290,626 downwards.
TCAGTTACATGCGCAAAAACTATTTATGGAAATCAGTAGGCATCCATTTTCTTCTCTCTTGCATAAGACTATACATGAGAAACAGTCTATGCTAATCATTTTTTGCAACTATCTTTGCTGGTGTCTGAGAGCTTCACAGATAATCAATTTTCACAACACTTGTGAAATCAGCAGTTGTATGATCTGTCTGCCAGAGACAGATTCATGCCAACATGCATTTTACTTCGGGCACCCAAAAGAGCAAACACTATGGGTTTGTTTGTTTTATTTTGTTTTTAGAACACTTGACATCACAGAGAGAGCTTTGCTATTTAAAACATACCTTTCCCTTGACTGCAGCTGCCAGGGTTTCGCATGCCTGCCTAATAAAGCCTAGATTCTCAAGGCAGTTAGACAGATTCTATTCTGGATTAGTATCCCAAACATCAGTATCTACAGGAAGTCAACAGGCAGTCTCCTAGACTTCAAATAGCATTGTTAGTTCTATGCAGTGCAGATATGAAAGAGAAAATCATAGCAAGAAGGGACTGTTAAAATCTATAACACATTCAATACCAGTTGAATAATACCAGTTGCTGTTTCCAATAGGAAATAACATTCCCTCTTCACATACAAAGAATTACCTAGTATTTTCAGTAAAGCAAGTAATTTCAAAGAAGTAGTTCAGTCACTCATTGGTCTGATGTTGCCAGATGAAACCCCACTAAATACTTCTCATATTAAGTATATTTTCATACAACGTAGTAAATGGACTCTTGTCTCAGCGAGTATTTAGTCAAGACCTTTTCAACTCAGCCCAGAAACAGTGAATAAATTATATTAATTAGAAATTTCAGGAAAAATACCAATTATCTACTGCTGAGGACTCTGGCATGTTTTGCCTACTCAACATCTGTGTTGTTAGATTAAAATGTTCTTTGAGGCACAGACTGCTTTTATGCCTTATGCAATATTCTTCATGCTTAACAAATAAACAATATATGTTTTGCAGATCCACTACTGGAAAGTAGTTATCATCTATTAAAAGAAATTTTTTTCCCTCTGGTTTTAAATAGCATAATAGAAGAAAGTAAGATTTAGCTGTAATGTTCATTAGAAAAACAACTTCAATTCTTTATTGTGTTATTTTCAGTTCATATTTAAGCTCTTGCTTAGAACAGGGAAATGGTTCATTTTCAGCTGCATTAGGTCTATTGAGCTAGACCAATTCAACTCAAAAGCTCAAAAAGCAGCAACTTAGGCACAGTTCAACTCTTTCTGCTCTCCTTTTTTTTTTTT
>VZTE01006485.1:176598-284150 GCA_013397775.1 Eulacestoma nigropectus | reverse complement strand
AAAAAAAAAAAAGAAAAAAAAAGGCAAAAAATCAGCCAACTAGTTTTATAAGAAATCCTAATTACTCAGATAAACATGCATGAGAAGGTTAGTCAAATCTATAAAGAAAAAAGGTCATGTCAGATGGATAGTGAAGGTTGAGTTTAAGGAGGCAGATTAAACACAGGTGGCTCACTCAGTTTCATTGAGAGGTTTTACTGTTTGCCAAAACCCCCAGTTGTGATACAGCTGAACTAAGTATGGAAAAGACATGTTGTGTATGAGAGTCAACACCTGAACTACTTGTTTCGAAGAAGAGATTAAGAGAAATGCTCATGTAGATCACAAATCATAAGTGAAAACTGGAAAAACTACTGAGATATTAAATGAAACTTAAATCCAGTAAAAAGTAACTATAATTAACCAAAAGGATTTTTTTCCATATAATATGGAAAACAAGAGTTAGGATTAGATGTAATTCAAAATAATTGTACCATTCACTCTTCTGTTAGACATGATTGCTACACATGCACATGATTATGTTTCTGCAATATGCCAGACATTTTCCATGCAGGGTAAAGCTGAAACTTTTCCATTTACATCTGTAAGATATTTTGAAGAGTTGTACAAAGGTGGAAGCATTAGTCAGAGACAGGATGTTGTTTAGAACATGTCTTTGCTTTCTGACACTTATATACCTTAACATGTAACAACTTGAACCTCACTTTCTATGTTCAGACTCACAATACATTTCAATATTTAGGAAAAATTTCACAAACACAACCTGTACTCACAAGCAGAGAAGCTATATATTAGCTTTACCAAACGCATAGGATTAATACCAACAGGTTAAGAGGTCTCAAACTTAAGCCTCTTTATGCCCAAGTCTATTTAGGACATCTATACTATAGATTCACTGCCTGCTCCAAACTTTCAGCGTGATCCATTTCACAAAGAGCTGTGCTACACTGTTCAGGAAAGGAAAGAAAGGAAAATGTAGGACTTTTATGAACAACCCTTTTTACACTGAACAGTCATTCCATACAGAAATGTGTAAAAGAACTGCTGTTGATGAGCAGCTAACTGCAGCTTTAGCAATACTCTGGGTACTCTACACCCAGAGATGATGTAATCCACTAAAGCCTAGCTCTTGTGGATGCACAAAAGGAGATTATATACACAGTACTTTCACTCTCCTCAAATCCTGTGCAAGGGGTATTCAGCCTGTACTGCTGGGTGATTAAACACTGTGCCTATAACCTACACTGGTGTTCCAGTGGATAAGATATCAGTTTCTTCAAAAGTGAAAAAAAGGAGTACAGAACTAGGGTAATGTCCTTTACCTCCTTGAGCAACCAAGAAAAGCTGTTCCTGTGAAAGGCAGCATCTCTTCAGTGGCTGAGAGGGAGATGTTACTCCAGTGCACGTGCATTAAGTGAGAGGGGAAGAATACTACTGCAAAGTCCTCTAAAGACACCAGTCAGCAATAAGTGTCAAGCCATCTCACGCACATTTACATCCAAAATCTGCAGCCTTCCAGACACAGTCTGGCCTGTAGTCAATCAGTGTCAATCAGTGCTTAGTACTCCATTTATTAAATGGAAATTGATATTTCAAACAATATTTCAAATACCTAAGCATTTGTGAGAGGGTCTCTCACTGAAAGGTTCTGCAGAAAAGACCTCTGGAGAGAGAGAAAAGGAAAAATTTTGATAAGATGCACAGTATCTTTGTATGTGTTATTCAGAATGTCATGAAAGAATGAGAATGAAACGTGTAAATATTTATGTAGCACAGCCTGTTTTGCCAAAAAAACCCCAAAAAACCAAAACTGAACAAAACACAAAAAGCCCCAAGATATGAGTGAGATCAGCAGAAATGAGGTGGGCTGACTGAGGGATGTGTTCCAGTATTGCTGGCTGCTATATGTTTTACATGCTATGAAAGATCATAAAAGATGCATACACTTTCAACTCACATGAAGGTTGCTTTAGCAGTTCACCTCTAATTCCATCTGGTTCTGGATTTAATTTTCACTCATGAAACAACTAAAATAGCTTTCCTGTTTCTGTGGGTCTTTGAAATATCTGTTTGGGTTTTTTTCATTAGGAACAAAATCATCAAGATTTCTGTGCTAGTAATTTTTAAAAAGTGCCCTAACCTTCTCTAAAACCTGTATTGATTTCTGTGGGAAATTAAATAATCACTGGGTTTTGGGTAAAAGAAAAGGGACAGCAGGGGAAGCAATAATTTCCAGAATAAAGGGCCAATGAAGTTTAGAAAAAAGACTTTAAAAGCGTCTCATAGCCTTGCTTTCCTTGAAACTTTTAGAGATGGAAGAGAGCTAATGCTCAGTATATTCTCCTCACACTATTGACTTGCACATCTAATTCTTCTTCCTGGTATCCATGACAGAGACAAAAAGGCTACTCCAACTTTTCATTTGGATTCTAAAGCTTTTTCTTTCCTGAGGCTTCCCTCAACTTCTTTTTGAAGTGATTTTTTTTTCCTTATGAACTGCATGTTGCCTTATTTTGATGATTCCAGATTTCATACCTAATTCATTGTTTTTATATACAAAAGAATGATTCAGAAGAACAAAGATACTTCCCATCTAAGCATGAAGAAATCTCAGGTTTTATATTTCAATATCCTGGCTGAAACACTTTTCCTGCTGCTCTGACATAGCTCAGCAAATGAATAAGTGTACAAAGTGAAACAGTTCCAGTGAAAAGTTTGGTTATTTATGGTCTTAACAGCTGGAGTCTTTTTGGTTCCACTAAACCCCAAGATCTCCTAGATCCAGTATGGCTGCTCATAGTTCTGCACACTGTGTCTGGCTTTGCTTGCAAAATCCTATCCTTCTTCCCGCCTTCATGGAAGGTATGAACACACATAGAGCAGAGCGGAAATGGAAAGACTGGTTATTTTACAAATGAAGTACTTAGCCTGAACAACACTGAGATAATGTTTTACAACTTTTTAATATTGTAAAACTATCATTATTCTGTCATGTTGACATTAGATGGGAAAATACTAGTTATAAATTAGTACCAATTAACTAAATTGTGAGTATTATTAATAGGTACTGCTGTATTAAATGCCGCTGCAATGCTGCCTGAATTTAATGAGCAGAGAGATGTGTAATACAGGATACAAGTCAATAAAATAGAGTTTCTTCAGATAAATGGAAACTGAAAGATTTGTGCATATAGAAGGAATAATTCATGGCATATAATGAGTGGATGTTTCCTTTATTTTCCACTCAAGCAACTTCAGCAAACAGCATTCTTCCCTACTATAGTGGCAGTGGTTTATACATGGGGAAGAAATACATGGGTTAGGGAAAATGACCAAAAGGGAAGCAGGAATTTACAGTTTACACAAAATTGTTATTGCCACAGTATGAGACTGTACATGGCTTTTTTATGGAAGCTGTCGGCCTTTCTCTCTGCTATCAGCTCTGCTCCTGACATATCCACAGATGGCTATGGCAGCAACTCTCATTTACAAATGAGAGGTTTTAAGTCCTGGTTCAATGACTTATTCTATGCAACATGGAACCTTTGAATAATCAAGAGACCAGCATTTGTTTTGACCAGAAACACCTTTCTGTTAGCTCAATACCATGTAAAGTTTTTGTTCAGCTATGTGATATATTACGAATTACTCTCTTTTTTTTTTTCCTTTCTCCTTTCTGGTACACTCATTAAAAAAAATAATCTGAAGGCTTGTGACTTGAGCTAAAAATTATATTTCTCTTGCAGAAGAAATTGATAAACAATCCCTTGTATCCTGAGGTCCAGTTATGTTCTGTCAATGCTTTTAAATTATTTTTTTCATTTCCACAAAAATAGATAAACTGGTAGAGAGTCAGGATTCATGTTCATACACTTAAATTGAAATTTCTCTTTTAAGTTATATGCTCCATCTCTAAAGTAGCTCAAAACATAGCCATTTACATTTGTTCCCTGAAAACAAATAATCAGTATAATCATTTGTTGAAATTAAGAAATAGAGCAATGTGGGTAATAGAACCTCTATTCTCAGGAAGCCTTTTTGCTCTCAGGAAGCCATTTTGTTTTGTATTCAGCCAAAGTATCACCAAAAAGACTATTTAAAAATTTGAATAAAACCAAATTCAATATTGCTGAAAACTCTGTGCTGCTCAAATTGAAAGGGAATGTATTAAAATAGCTCTACTTCATGAACCTGTATGTATATGAACAGTAAAATATTTAGCTGACTCCTAGAATAAAAATCATACAATCATAGAATCACTCTTGTACTTGCAGAAAATTTGCCTCAAATTCTTGACATTGCACTGTTGTTGTCAAAGATTTAATAAGCTTTCATAGGTAAGCTGCAGGTGTCAAAAATATGTCATAATATGCTTTTAACAAGAGTGGTTTATTTTTATCCATTTCATCACTTTCCAAATTGAATGTAGTTCTGAGAAACCTTCATCTTGTACCATGAAACTAGAAGGCAAGGACTTCCTCTATGATTAATGTGCAGGTACTCCTAGATGACATCTCCCAAGAGGAAGTCACAGTTCAATTCTAAGAAGGCCGGTGTTAAAAAGGAGGCTGCTTCAACAAACATGCAGACAGAGCTCCTGGTATCTGCAGCAGTGATAAAATCTCCACACATATAGGAATGATGTGGAATGGCAGTAAATACTAACAGCAGCAGAAATGTGTCTGGATGACCCAGACTTTGCCACTCTGAGAGCAGAGTACTGTGTTTTATTATTTAACTAGAGCAATGACAATGGAGAACCCTCAGAAGGCTGAAAGTGCTTTCAGTTTGCTTTATCTTCCTTCTTGTATCTGGTGAAGTCAGCAGCATTTCAGCGGAGGAAAGCAAAAATTTGGTTTCTACCAACCCTGATGAATCTCTATAGGCTATTGCAGAGATTCTTAGCGATATTAACCCACTGACTATGGTTTTTGGGGACAATGCTGGTATTCTGAGGGCTTTGCTGCTTGTGTTTGAAGCTATGTTTGAAGCATAGCTACTTGCTGTGTTTGAATTTGATATGGGTACAGTTATGACACTTTATTGCTCCTTTGTTTCTGCATAGTACCCCACATACATGAAGGATAACCACTTCATGACTGGTTTGTTATAAAAATAAATGAGATCTGAGCAACTCAATAGATATAAAGAAGTACTGGCAAATTTTGTGGGGAGGCCACAGCTGATTTTTCATTAAGGACTACTGTAAATTCAGTCAGACACTTATGCAACTTTTTAAGGAGATACTGGTTCTATGAATACAGATATTTTGCACAGCTTTCCTTAGCTGGGAGCTAGGAAAACTGTTCTAGCCTATATTTGATCTCAAAGAAATGATGACTGGAAGTTGAGCCATTAACTACCTATTGAATGAAAAAAAGTCATCCTAATTTGGGTACGCTTCTTCAAGTACCCCTCACTTAAGCTGTATTTTAAATCCTGTTCTAGATATTCTGCACACACAATACAAGTCATCTTGAAATCTTAATTTCTAGTTGTTTGATAAGATGATATTAAAATGTTTTATATATATATATGAGTGTTCTCATGAGGTAACACAATGAAACTCAGGGATAACATCTCTACACTCTATCACTGTGGTTGCTTTTCAAAGTCATTGCCACAAATTCATAAATACTTGAAGATATTACCTACAAAATGAATTTTCTTTTTCCTCCTCAGAAAAGACACACAATAATATTCTATCTTCCAGTAGGTGAAACACACCACTATTTTGTTTACTTCCAGATGATGTCCTCCCTGAGGCACGAGTCTTTCTTCTGGCATCCAGCACTTCTGCAACTTGCTCATGCACTTATAAGAGTAGTTACTTTTGAAAGATCACAATAGAAAAGACTTTACACTTTCGTATCAAAAAGAGTATTTACATGATGTCAAACTCCCATAAACATCAACATTAAAGGAAGTTTGACAAGATTCAAAGTAAAAAGTTTTCACCAGGCAAGACTGGAGGAACAGAGACTAATCAAAACAGCAGACTGTTCTGAGAACATTTGTCTTTTTTTCTACAGTCTATAGATACACCATAGTTTTAACAAAAGATGGTTCACTATTAAAAATCTATATTCTGAAAAGTAGTCAGTCAAATAATGTGGCAGGGATCCTTAAATTAGTATGATCTCATGGATGAGGATAAATTGACTTCAAGACCATCAAGATTATGAACTTACAAAGAAGCTTTTACTCAGAGGATTTGAAATATAGAAAGATGGTATCACTGGACAGATAAGGTACTAAACAAAATGTTTTAACAAATATTTTAATAAATATTTTAATAAAATGTAGCAGCATAATAACAGCAACAACTATTAAAGTTGGACCAGTACTAATACAGTGAGCATTAAAATATAGCTTAATTATTGCATTATATTAAAATGAATGCACAATGTCATTATTTTGAGACAAACCCCTGCAATGGTACTTTCAAGTGAATCATTTCTGTAGACAGTTCCAAGTTTCACAGTAACCACATACAGTTTACAGCTCCCCTGGAGAACCAGAAATCACCAGCTCTTTAAACAAGTAGGGAAAGCAGCAGAGTTTCAGCTGCTTTGCTCTGTGTGTTACAGCTTGGGCTATGGGTTATACAAACACCCAATTTCTGCATCTCTGTGTTTCTTTCTTGGCTCTTTCACTGCAATAATTTTAGACTCATTCATGTATTATGTTTGTACAATGCCCATCACAACATCCTGCTGAGTTGTAGTTTTCATGCATCTGTACAACGTCAGTGTTCATAAAAAACACCAAGCATGCCAAACTGCATCTGGATGCCTGCCTACAAACCCCGGTCTTCAAAACTTACAGAGTTCCCAAAGTATTCAGATTTCTGGCACGTCTGGGTATGCACTGAAAGAGTGCCCTCTAGTCACTCCCTCTCTTCCCCAGCACCTCCAGTGTTTTTTAGACAGATCTCTCCCCTCATTCTTCAAGGACAGAAATGGAGGAAAAAAGGCTCCAAATGCTCCTTTCTGGGGGTGGTGGGGGGACATGGGGGGCAAAAAAAGAAAGAAGCAGCATTTAGCAGTGGCCAGAATCTTTCCTACCAGGAAATCAAGATTTACAGAATTCTCATTTTTCTAACATCAGACAGAAAACTGTGCCTGCATTCTCACACTTCCTTCGTACTTACGTAGTTCACTCATGGACAGAGGGGAGGAATCAATCCCTTTGTCCATATTTCCTAACACTGGGCTGTTTCTCCACCCTGTCAGGATAAAAACCCCACCTTGATCATCTTCAAGTTTATTTAGGGGGTCTAAGGTCCTTAGGCGATATCTTTTCAAAAGGGGCTCAGGAAGATAAAAAGCCATGTATTGCAGCAACACAGTGAAGAAACGTATGTCTGTATTCGTAAATGGCTTGTGCAAATTCACATGGATTTAGTGAAGGGTCTTTTTGGGTTTTTTAAACCAGAAGATTTACTGAGAAGGGAAAGAAGGGAATAATTTCAAAGGTAAAACCTCCTATCTGAAAGAAAAGAAAAATCACTGCACGCCTTATGGAAACAAAGGCATTTTTGTAGATACACCTGTCATTCTATCTCTCTCCCTTTGAAACAATTATTTGTGTCCATGATGTTTTAAGACAGTGATGTCTTAACATTTTAACATCTGCCATATGCTTACTTGTCTATATGAGCACCACTGTTGATCCTCCTGCCGGCCACAATTTAAGATGATTTAAAGAGAAAGCGAAGCATCTGGACTTGATTGCTTATCCAGTCTTTGTAATAACACTTTCACTACTGATAAACATGTAGAGGAAGAATTGCGTTTAAAACTGAACTTACATATAGGTAAACTGCACAACAGATCTGGATACAGAGGTGTGTGCCAACTTTTTGTACCCAAAATAAATAAAAACAGATGAAGGAAGAAAAGTTCTCTGGTTTTAAATTGATTAAATATATTTATATATTTCACCCTTTCCTTATCTCCCAAGTAGTTGATTCCCACTGCTTCCCTTTGTGCTGGTAGAAGTGGAAATTCTTTCTGAGCTGGATCTGTTGCTACCCAGATCAGGGTGTAGCCTTGTGAATGCTGATACTGGTAAAACAGCTGGTGGAGAAAAAGCAGCCGAATTAAAGAAGTGGGAAAGTTCCTGCCCTTTCAATGGCCATTAGCTTTTGCAAGATTAAAATGACCAGGCTTAAAGGCAGGTGTATAAACAAAAGCTGAAAAGGTGAATGAGCTATATTATGTGTTTTTTAAAACATTAAGCACTAGGCTTTGAATGACATCTTTTCATTTTCCAAAATCTGTTCCTGTTATTTCCCCTCTTACTCTTGCAGAAAACATCCCATTGGTCTGTTGCAGAGACACGTAAACCAAATGCTTTCTCCTTTTTAGAGACTAAAACTGCTAGCTTAGTACTGTAAAAGGTGTCACATACACCTGGAAGACATTCTCAGACATCAGTTTCAAAACAGAAGACCGGGTAGGACTAGCTGTAGAACACTCCTTAAAAAAATTGTAAGAAAAAACCATTAAACAATCTCTAATTTAAAAGCTGCTTCCCAGTGGAGGCTGAAAAACACAGTTGTCTGGTCTGAAATAATAGACTGAAACTATTTTAGGGGATGTTGAATGTCTGGTTCCTTTGCTCTTTGTTGGACAGCAAAAAAATGCTGATCAAGATGACAATGGGCACAGCATTTGAGTGGCAGAAAAAGAAGCAGCCTACATCATGTACAAGGTTTGTGTGATACGACCACAAACTTCTGTGGCCTGGTCTCTCTGCTCTGTCTAAGCTGAACTGGGTCCTAAAGTACTGCTGTACCACCATTCACCAGTTCTTGATTTCCATTTAATAAATCAGAATTTAATTTAGTTTTTGGAAATTGTAAAGATATCCTAGAAGGGAAGTAGTTCTTCAAAGATAAATTCATCTCAAATGGAAAAAAAAGACATTGAAAATATTTATAATTTATGGTGGGTTTTTTTCCCTGACTGATGTTTCAACTACTCGGTGGTTTATATAAGAATCTTTTTTTTTTTAATAAAAGGAAAATCTGTCCTAAAAATTCAATATGTTTTAATTATAACTAAAAAAAAAAAGACAAGGCAATTTGTTAAGACCTCACCTGAATAACCTGCAGGAATTTACCAGCATGTACATAGTGAAACACATAATAAGGAAAGCTGATATAATAATTTAATATTGACTAGAGGACCTCTTGAACTGAGGTTTCTTAGGAGTCGTCATGCAAAGAGATGGAGATCTCAAGTTTGTTCTGGAGTAGAAACACTTCATGAAATATCAATGCTTCTGTCAGGATAAGGAAACTGCTTTCTGTTCAGACCTACTGAGGTCACTAACAATAAAAAGATTTATGCTAAAAAAATATTGAAAGAAAAAAGTGCCATAAAATATAAACAGAACATACACCTCATATGCAGAAGAAACAAACAAATATTTTTTACTCTAATATAGCAGCTCATCATATGATGTATGTCCATAAGACAACCTAATGCTGGCTTAGCAGTCAAATGTTAATATATGGAAATCAAAGTCAAAAAACTAAGTTTCACAGAAAAAGATATGATCTGAAGAAAGATTCTATTGTAAATAAAATATGATGTTGTGGCAAAGACAAAAATCAGCCTTATAAATCTCACATTACAGAGTAGACAAGCAGGAATGCCTAATTTACAGGGCTTACAGGAAAAAAATGCAAACTATGAATGTGCAACAAAGTGCATGTAACCTGAAAAGACAAGTCACTCAGACGGAAAAGATGCTCTATAAGAGTAAACCATTCCACACAAAAGCAAATGTCCTATATAAAGGAAATCTATGGATTTTCAGAGATTTGCATTCTTATAATGAAGGCAGAAGTCAACTGTCAATGGATGTCATAAATCCTCACATTATAGGGTTTTAGGTAAGACAATCAAACAAAAATGGGTTTCTTCAAGCAATGTCTCATGATATTCCATATGGTGATAACAAAGATGTCAACTGTATCTTCATGCTGTATGCAACCCAATGAACTGGCATCATTGTCAGCCTCCAGAACAGCAACTAGCCAACTGATCTGAGCAGAAGCACAGACCCTTACACAAAGTGCAAGTGTAACCAAAGGCCTACAAACCTTGCCAGTTGAGATCAGTAACACCATATTTGGACTAGACTTATTCAAATGTTCCCCAGGGCTCAGTATCGAGGCTGGCTTTGTTTAACATTCTTATTAACAAGGGGACCTGGACAAGGGGATCAAGTACACCCTTGTGAGGCAAGTTTGCAGACGCAGGAAGTTGAGTCCAAGCGTTGGTCTGCTGGAGGGTAGGAAGGCTCTACAGAGGGATCTGGACAGGCTGGATCAATGGGCTGAGGCCAACTGTACAAGTTTCAGTAAGGTGAAATGCTGGGTCCTGCCCTTGGGTCCCAACAACCCCATGCAGCACTATAGACTTGGGGAAGAGTGGCTGGAAAGGTGCCCAGTGGAAAAGGACCTGGGGGTGCTGGTCAACAGCAGCTGAACACGAGCCAGTGTGCCCAGGTGGCCAAGAAGGCCAATGGCATCCTGGCCTGTAGCAGCAAGAGTGTGGCCAGCAGGATGAGGACAGTGACTGTTCCCCTGTACTCTGTACTAGCGAGGTCACGCCTTGAGTCCTGTGTTCAGTTTTGGAGCCCTCATGACAAGAAAGACATTGAGGTGCAGGACCAAGTCCAGAGAAAGGCAACAGACCTGGTGAAGGGTCTGGAGCACAAGTCCTATGAGGAGTGGCTGAGAGAGCTGGGGGTGTTTAGCCTGGAGAAAAGCAGGTGAAGGGGGATGGGGGGAGGGGACTTACCACTCTCTACAACTGCCAAAGAACTTTGTAGTGAGTTTCAGTCTCTTCTCCTAGGTTACAAATGATAGGACAAGAAGAAATGGCCTCAACTTCCACCAGGGGAAGTTTAGATTAAATATTTGGGGGAAAAAAAATTACACAAAGGACTGTAAAGCATTTGAACAGACTGTCCAGGGAAGTGGTGGAGTCATCATCCTGGAAGGGTTCAACAACTTTGTGGATATGGCACTTGAAGACACAATCTAATGTTGAACATGGTGGAGCTGCTGGGTTGATGGTTGAACTTGATGATCTTAAAGGTCTTTTCCAACTTTAACAAATCTATGATTCTATGAAAAGAGAAATGAAAAAAATTGCATCACTCTCAAAACCAGAGTTTCTTCTCATAAAAAGATCATAGAAGCGGCCTTGTCTTCTCTAGTTTCACTCAAGCAACAATCACAACTGAGGTGAATTCAATATTAAATATACTTTAATGCACCAAAAGGATAAGAATGTTTGGAAGTCCACTAAAATACCATATTTTCATCACATGTTCCTGTAAAATAACACATAGCTGACTTGTGAGAGAAAAATTTTTCACTAGTGGCTCAAGGTAATTTTTTTCAGTTGGTCATAAATTATTTGCAGATAAGTACACAAAAATAGATCAAACAAATTCTACAAAATAAGACTACATCTAATGAATCCCTGTCTAATTAGACACAGAGACTGAAAAATTAGTATTATTTGAGCGTGACCTTAGCGTAGTCTATACAAGCACCTTCTCTGATCATCTCTGTAGGATTTGGAGTAGAAGTCCATAGAATCTGAAATATTGCAGATCCATCCATGTCTGAAGATACCACAAAAATGCATCAGACTAACAATACCATCCTAAAAAAGGACAGCTTTATCTCCAGAACAATATATTAATAACAAATGAAAGGAAAAAACACATCTACATGACTTTACCTTATGAAAATTCAGACAACTGAGTAAGTAACAAAAATATTGCACATACTTAGACAAAGGTCCTCCAACAAAGAAAAATAATCCATCTCACAATAAGAAATTGAAGCTGAATCTACTTCGTAAAAATCTATTTGGCAGCTTGGGTAATGTTTCCTATCCTGCATCTTAAAAACTGGGTATGATACATTATTATGCGACTAAATTAAATTTGAATGTGCAGTGCACATTTGCTATAAGAATGTATGCAATGGTGTTTATAGAGGTATCATATTTCTTTTAGCATCACCTTTCTCTTGCAGGCTTACTATGTGACCTTAATTTTAGTGTCTGATCCCTACACTTCAGCTTCCTGAAGCACACATAATCATAATTAATTTGGAGAAAAATCTTTTAAAGTGTATGAATTGATGAAAAGAATTCAAATATGTTTCAAACTTAGGCACTATCATGTGTTTTGGTTTGTTTGTTTTATTGTGTTGTTGTCACTGTCTGCTTTTAAGAAATGCACTCTTGTTTTGTACTTTTGACTAATTACTACAATTTGTGTTATGTACAAGGCCCAAAGAGAAGCAATCAATATATCAGGTTATGCAGTATATTATCTATAAACACTATCTACAAACAAATAAACAAACAAAACAAACTGGTAAGGTGTTGGCATGGAAACAGCCCATGGACTTCATTTTAAAATCACCATTCATTTTTCTACAACCTAATTCATTTTATGGGTTCATATCCTAGCGTAACAGCAAGATGTTTGTGCCACAGGTAGAGGTAATCCAAAGTCTACAAAAGGACAGAGGCAGAATTATGGTCCTAATTTCTCCTAATTTCTCTTTTGCTATTATATGGTTCCAGTCAAGAAAACTGCAAGGACTATAAATTACAGTAAAATGACATCCTACTGTAAGAGTCAAAACCAGCCAAGATTGCAATGGAAAACAATGCATGTGTTCTAAAAAACTAGGTCTCTATGCTGTCTGTACAGGTACCTGAGTGAAATCAGGACACAGGGCTTGGAGGAAAGTTGAAGGGGCAAATATTCAACAATGAGTTATTAATACCTTTCTATATGTGAAAAATACATTCACAAACGATACAACCATTTCCTAACAAAAAGTCGTTCTGAAGAGGGTGACAACATTTTCCCTTAATTCTTTTTCCTTTATCATGCAGCTGCTTCCAGCAATTACAAGATTAAGACAAAATCAGTGTTTAGGTTAAGGTCATTTTGTTCATACTTTTTGTTTGCTTATGTGCAGATATGGAGTATGATAAACATGGCATGTTGTTTTATTAATCTCAGATATATGTATTTTGGTGTAATTGCTGCAAGGATTAAGAACAGGCAGATTATTATTAGAAGTAGTAGTAGTAGAGCTCTTGAATTCTGATGAAAATTTTATTTTAATCAAGGCTTCATAATAATGTATCTAATTTTCACATTTAAAAAAAATATCTAGTAGCTGTACCAGAAAATTATTTTTTTTAGCTAGAGACTTATACCTAGAAGTATTTTATTTATATCTTTATTCTGCATGGCCATGGAAAGAATAACTTACATTTATCACCTTTCCCTATGAACATTCAAAAAAAATTAATAACAACCTGAACAAAGAAAAAATATTTGTGCAAACCATGTATTCTGTCACAATAAAGCTTTAAGTCTGGGCTGGAATATGCAGATGATTAGGTAAACTTTCTTATTAATGAAATACAGGTCATTCAAAGCTGAGAAATATTTCCTCACTCCAAATTAGATAGGTAATGTGCCAAACAGTGTATCTGCCCAGGACATAACTGTGAGTTCTTAGTGATTACATGAATGAGCTGAATCTTATTTTTTTGTTTCATCATAAAAATCTACATAGTCCACCTAACACTATATTGAAGTACTGGTTCAACTCACTGTCTCACAACTAGTAGAATTACATTTGAATCATTAATTAAATTAACTACTTTCCTCCCCTGAATTCTCTCTCGGTCAATTAGTCAATCTCAAATTTGTTGGCTCATAAAATACAAAAACACGAGAAGCTGATAAGCTACTGCTCTACATTCCCACTACTTTTCCTGAGTACAAATCCAAACATGGGTTTATAAAATATTGAGATGAATACGGTATTTCTTAACCAACAATTCTAAATGAGAATAATGACAGAGCACAGCATATTTAGTCATGATGAATGATCCAAACAGTAACTTAATTAAGAATCCAAGATTTTTTTTAAAATTTGAATTGTATCAGAACTGCTATACTTTATCATACAACAGACCATATATTTATTAAGATAACGTTTCTCTCTCTTTTCATCCAAATGCAGAGTAAACCATCCTAATTCAATGCAATGGGTTTTTGTTTCCAGCTCCTGTTGAGAAAATAGTTTAAGAAGAAAAATGAGATTAGTTTCTATAATATTTAAATAATTCAAAGCCATTCCAAAATCATATGATCTGACCTTCAGAAGATTGTAGATATCCATGTTTCTCTGAATTATTTTTGATTAAAACATTTCCAATCTTCACAAAACCCCATTGTCATGTGCTAAAGGGAAGAAAAAGCAGAGCTCAAAGCATCATTGATGCCCAAGGCCCTGTGAGTAATTGGTGAATAACTCACATGTCATTTAGATGGATATAGCTGCATAGCCTTAATAGGGGATTAAACTTCCATGCTTCGGAAGTGGGATTATCTGACTAGATCTTCTAGCTTTGGAAAAAATGCAGGTGTCACTACTACAGTAGTGACTACTACAGTATTTCAGAAAGGATCTTCTGAGATCCTTCAGAGGAAGTGACTGTGAGCTGATACTTTGCTTCCAGTTAGGCATCAGTGCATCTTTCAAGGAGAGAAGAAGAAAGAGAAAGCAGCCTTTGGCCAATTGCTGGGAAAACGGAGGGAAGACAATTCTTCTGGAGTGTTTGAAACCATCTTGGGTGAGGAGGTCTGAGTTTCAGTATCTCAGTACAGAGCTCTTAGCAAGCTGGAGACTTGTGAAGCCTTCTTGCTCCCTGCACTGTGCAAACATGCCTTTGGCGGACACAGAGTTTACTTCACGTATCCTTACAAAACAGGACTGATACCTGTACTGGTGATCTCCTACACTGTATGCCCTCCTTCAAAATGTACCCACCAGCATTCTAAAGTGCCATGAGGCACAATCTACAAGGAGACGTATAATGTGAATACATTCAACTCAACTAGAGTTGAGTGACTCTTCCACAGCACTGGTTTACTAATGCATAGTAGGCTTAAAAGAAAGCTACTTCAGATGATGGATATGTAACACCAGGAAATTAAAAATAAAGCCTGCACTACAAACAGCAATTGATGGGTACGATTCCCAGTGTCAATACTGAAGAAATAATACTTCAGCTTTTCAGAGAGGTATTATTCATGTTTTCTTTTGAAAAAGGAACAGTGTGGTTGAAAGTGAAGAAAAATACTGAATTCCTAATTTCACTGAAGTAGAAACACTTTTCCTTGTATTTTCCATATTAATACCTTGATTAGTACTTCAAACACAGTACAGATTTTCGAGAAGAAAACAGTCTAATGGCTGCTTAGTGGTTTACCCCAAAAATTTGGTCATATCAGTGCACCCTGCAAGGGGGATTATTTAGCCATAAAAACATTTCTACTATATATTTTTCTTCAGTGAACACTAAAGAAAATAGAACTCAGGTTTTAAAACAGTTTTTTTTCCCAAAGTATGCTTTAACTGAGTGTAAATGTACAATATGTACAAACCTGTAGAAATAAAGGTTTTTAAATTGTCCATCTAAAGAAAATGGGAAAGATAGCAGGGAACTAATGTACCATTCAGATTCCTAGACTGCTTGCAGTTCTTTTATCAAGAAAACACTCAGAATGATTAGAGACTAGAAAGTCTTCCACAGCTCCTCTTGTTGCTCTGTTGCTCCCTCCTCCAAATAAATAATAAAAAAATCTGATACTTTTGAATCCCCATGCAAGGATTTGTCCAAGGCCTTGAGCTCTGATTGCCCCAGTCACTATCCAGATCATGAAGCTGACAGAGTAAGCTGATGTGGGGTAGCAAGCCCACCACAGCTTAGGGCTGGAATGAGACCATTTATATTGGGATGACTGGGGAAAATCTGACCCAGAGCCTGAGGCCTCTGTCAGAGCTGCCTCTCAGAGCTTTGTGGCCTTTCATTTTCTACCCAGCTGTGTTCCACATCAACCACTGCCTCTGCTGTAGACAGCAGAAACATCCAAAGTGGACCTAAAACACATGAGATCCCAGACACTTTGCTCTTCCTCATCCTGCAAACAAATTTCCTACCACCCTTGCAGCCACCATTGAAGCAGCACAACCTCGTGGTTAACTGAAAATAAGGACCCTTGTGCTTCTCTCTGGGAAGGAGATAGATGGAGCCTGAAGACAAAACTCTGCCTCAGGATCCTTAGGGATGCTTCCTCCACCATAGCTGCAAGTGGTGCCTTAGCCCTATTCCTAAAGAATCGAAAGAAGTCTTGCCAAAGAAATGATGGATAGCCTCACTGTGCATCGCTGTGCAAAACAAGTAAATATTCAAATTGAAATGAAGTAGGTCACAGAAAACAAACAGCTTGACAGCATGTAGCTGATGAAAATTTCTAGCTCAACTGCTAGCATGTGTAAGAGGCAGAGACACAGCAGCTCTCTGAACTTTGTGAAAGCTGCCGGTTGCTGTAAATCAGTTTTCTTCAATCATGATACAATCAGCCATCCAAACAAATTTGTGAGACACTCAGCTGCAAAGCCATTAGTGCAAAAACAACTCCAGAGCATAACTGCAAGGTAATGTGTACTTAGAAACCACTCTGCTTCACATCTACAGAATACATACAGTTTGTCACCTTTCCCCCTTGAGGTATCTGCTGCCACCAACCACTGAGAGTAACTTCAGAAGATTCTTCTGACAACTTCTGAATTCAAGAAGCTTCTATGATAACAGCCTTGCAGTTGCAAAAGAAGTTCTGCACAGCTTAAGTGTTTAAAAATATATCTTTGTCCATATTTTAGAACAGAATAGACACCAGGGATATTTTCTTTGAAGATTAACAGTCTTTGCTCCATTTTGAAAACTCAAAAAAAGTTTCAGTGAAAAATCAAATCAGGAAGGCAGAAATCGCAAGGGATCTCCAGTTAGATCAGGCTGTCATGTCCACAAAACCTGTTTCAGTGCTTACACACCCTTGTGAAAACAACTTGTTTCCATGGCTCTTGTCCTGACACTCAGCATCTTGGAAAAAACCTTTGGCTTCATCTCCTCTGGACCCTCCTTCCAGGTATATAAAGGCAGAAATATGATTTCCCCTCTACCTTCCTTTCCTATAGTTGAACAAACCCAGCACTTTTTCGTACGTCATGTGCAAAACTCCCTCACAAGTTTAATGGTCTCCACCAGACTCAACTTCAGAAAGTCCATATACCTCCTGTTCTGGGGACCCCAAAACTGGACACAACAATCAGGTATGTTCTCACAAATAGGGCAGTGGGATCACTTCACAGTATCCTAGAGTATTTTAGATTCAATCACTTCCCTTGACCTCTGCTGTCTACAGCCCTGACAGAGTGCAGGATGCAGCTGGTCCTCTTTGCTGAAAGAGCATGCTGCTGCCTCCTGTTCAGCCTTGCTGTTCATCATGAACTCCACTTTCTACCACTATTTCAAGTATTGAAAGTAAAATAGCAAATGGGAAGTCAGGCAATGTTTTAATGGTTTTATAAATTATAATAATAATTATAATAATAATTATAATTTACATTTGGCTGCTGGATGCAGCAGCCAAATGTAAATTCAGTCATTTTGCTGACCATACTAAACTAGGAGAAATTGTGAACTCCATCAAGGATAGAGAGGCCTTAGAAAGAGCTTTGGGTAGACTAGACAGCTGGGCAATCATGTTAAATTGAAAAAGAGCAAGTGCTGGATTCTGCATCTGAGAAATTATAATCCTGGGTGTACGTACAAACTGCAGATGAGAGGGTGGAGAGCACCCCCACAGCAAGAGATCTGGCAAGATTCCTCAAGACGAGACTGAGAAGGAGCAGTTAAGGTTACTTGGTTTGTTCAGTTTGAAGAGGGGCTGAGGGGTGACCCCATTACAACCTACAGCTCCCTTAAGGAGGACAGCAGAGGAAGAACGGCTGGTCTCTTCTCTCTGGTAAACAGTGGCAGGACACAAGGAAGGGATTGAAGCTTCCTCAGAGGAAGTACATACTGGATATTAGGAATAGGTTCTTCCCCCAGAGAGTGGTTGGTCACTGGCTCAGACTCCACAGGGAAGCGGTCAGGGTGCCAAGTCTGTTAAAGTTCAAGGACTAAGTGATTAACTCATGTGGTTCAGTTTCAGAAAGTTCTGTGAAGACCAAGAGTTTTGGACTCAATGGTCCTATGATCCTTATGGGTCCCTTCCAGTTCCAGATATTCTATAATTTTATGATTTCAAGTATACATGGATGAGCTAACCAATTTTAGCTCAAACCAGGAATTAGTAATCTGCTCTCCCCAGAATGAGATTGGAAAGCAGACAGCAAACAGCAGATAGTGAAAGGATTAAATTGATTAGATAAACTTCCTGCAACAAACTGATATTAGTCATACAACACTCTAAAATGTATTTGTATTTTATTTTGTGCATGAAATCCAAAGACATTTCTTTAATTTTAACTTTTCTATTTTCATTTGTTTTATTTTGTTTATAAAGTCTCATCAATATTACTGCTGTCAACCTACTTTTTCTTTTTAAATAGACCACTTCTACGAATGGAATTAAAAAAACCCCGAAGTAGTATGAACAGAGATCTGCTAATATGTATGTAATCCAAAGAGGTGGGATATATTAATAATCACTGTTTTAAGCATAATGTGTTTTAACATTTATGCATTCACAGAGTATTCAGATCACATATCAACTACCCAAATGAGTTATCAGTACCTCATCCCTTATAGAAACTTGTTCTCTTTTTTTTTTTTTTTTAATTAACACCAAAACAAGTGCATTATATTTTGCTGCCTGTGGCCTCCCAGTGAAAAGCTGAAAGTCCCCACAGCATGAAACAAGTGTTTTAATGGCAGTTGATTTGAGTTTCTGAGAAAGGTATCAAACGTAAAATTCAGAAGAACAGCCTATGGCATCATGGAAGCACAGAACAGGAAACTCAGAAAGAGCTAAAATTTTAAAGGAACGGTTTTGATACAGACCCATTATAAGTTCCTTATCTTAGCAAGTTTGATTTTTTCAGCTTTAGGAAACAAGGTAATGGGCTATTATTGCTAACGGAGACTGTTACTTCCAGAGTACGTTCACTCAGCAGCTTCTGCAAAATCAAACTAAATTCAAGGAATAGGAATTCTAAGCACACAAAAATAAGGCACTATAAAGCAACTTTGAGGATATTAATGGTAGCCTTACTCATGATGATACACAATACATGCTTCCAAACTGGGATTTTTCATTGGCAGACATCTTTTCCTAGACTGTTCATCTACATCCATTGCCCTCAACAACATCATGTTAGAAATGCTATAGGAGAAGAGACATATGCCATCTTAGTTCAGATTGTGCTGCAGTATCAACCTTGTTTAGTCTAAGGCCAAGGAAGAAAGGGTGAACTAGGGTCAACAGCCATGTCAGCCAAACTTAAACCACCGTTGAAGAGAAATCCTTCCTGACATGAAATGACATCTGAGTTTCAAATGTTCATTTACTACCATGTGCTAAGAGCAGAATTAGGCTTGGGATGACCGTCACAAAGAATCTAGTTATCAATGCTTGAAGCAACGTCACATAAAGTGATCCTACGGATACTGAATAAATTGTATTCCACAAAACAAGCTAAAATAGAATACTCCACTATGCATTTCCAAAGCTCCAGGAGCCAACATTCCACTATTAATGTGGTTTTACTATGATAAAATCTCATTTTCTGATTACATCACTGTAACCAAGGGCTAGAATTGCCATGGATAGTGAACATATACTTTTCGCTGAAAGAAAATGAAAGAGCAATTTTTTCTATGTTACGCTTTTAAACAATTTAATTAATAAATGTTCCACACACTTCTCTGCAGATACTCATATTTAGTTGATAATATTAAGTAGTTTGCTTCAGCTGTTTGCCCTCCTCATTTATTTTTAGAGGAGTGTGCATGAGATTTGATATGGAAAAAAACCTGCAGCATTGGTTATCCACACACGCATTTGTAGCAGAGAAAACCTGAACACACACTCAGTCTTGAACTAAAATAACATCGTGTGCTTTATACATACTCTGGGCTATTGCAGTTTCTCCTTCAAGCTTTGAGCTCTGCTATCTGGTAAATAAGGGTTACACCACCCAAGAAATGGGTGTGTCCCCATTGATGCAACTGGATTTCAGACGAGTTGGAAATAAATTAATGGAAACTAACTGTGTTAACACATCTCATGGTGCCGAGATGCTCAATTTGTCAGGTAATTTTGTGCAAACTGTTTGTTTATTTCACTACTTGCTTAAAGATATCCTATTGTAGTCACATCCGTGGTAGACTACAATATTGGGTGAAAAGTACTTCTCATTTGCTCTAACTCTACAGACACCCATTTTATCATGGGATGTTTTAGTAACAAATTTTTGAATGTTAAATAAGACAGGAAATTTGCACTACTTAGGAAATAAAAGTAATGAAAAGAAAATAACCTCATCCTTAGATTTTATATGTTAGTAACAGCAGTTATCAGACTGTAAGAGGAACCAGACCTCTGAGCAATTTACTATTCTCATCCTGAATAAGCTAAAGCTCTCACAGTTAACATTAATAAAGAGCTGCACAGGATATTTTTGTCTTGATAGATCAGATTTTTATCTTTAAATTATTCTTAAATAACAACTTGTATCAAGATAAATAAGCTGATCACATTTAATTTCCCACTAGGATATCTCCAAAAACATTATTTTATTCTGCCTCCCCCTCCCCTCCAATTGGGTTAGAAGGTTCAAAATCACCTTTTTATTCCAGAGAAATGCACATACACATTAAATTTCCTCATTTGTATGTAATAAAGGTAGCACATATGCATGAAATTCAGTGTCTTAATAAGTACTGTGGTGCTGATTGTCCCCCACATTGAGTTTTAAAATTTCTTTGCTAATGTGGCCATTAGAAAGCATTGGTTTTATCACTACATGAAGAAACAGGAATATTTCTGCTGTGCAAATAGAAAAGGACTGAGCTTTCCCAAAACTCTCCCTGAAGACATAGTTGTTAGTCAACTCACGTTCTTGTAAAGTCAGTTAAATCAGAAAGATGTTGTAGGCAATTTAACAGAAATGTTATTCAGTCTCCTCAGGACACTGAAATGAAGGAGGGTTGTGATACCTTCTGTTTCCTTATGAACCCTTCCTCAGTTTACAGAGCTAGGATTAGAATGGAAGATTGAGCAGGAGTCTCACACATCCATGCTGGTCTTTTCAGCAAGATACCTGACATCTAGAAAAAGA
This sequence comes from Eulacestoma nigropectus, assembly GCA_013397775.1. Classification (NCBI taxonomy): domain Eukaryota; kingdom Metazoa; phylum Chordata; class Aves; order Passeriformes; genus Eulacestoma; species Eulacestoma nigropectus. The sequence goes on along the minus strand of VZTE01006485.1, from coordinate 262,882 downwards.
GAGAAAATCATGAGCAGTAAGGGACTCTCAGTCTAACTTCTGTGGAGGATGTAGTGGAATAAATAATTTAATGATCTTTATTGGAAGATAACAAAGAGCCATACGTCATGGATCATTAAATTAGCCAATTTCCAAACACTGCACAAGAATTTTTCAGCAGAAAGAGCTGCCACATCTCTCCCCTCTGCTCATAGTGGACAAAACAAAAAATCATAAGATTTTAAGTGCAGCAAGAAAGATCCAGGCAGATGTCCCAGAAACATATTTCTGATCACCTAGACAGGGCCACTGAAAAGATTGCCTGTAGGGGTTATGGCTTTAGGAATTTCAAAAAAACACCTGTAAGAAACTATACATGTTGAAGTAGTTCTAGTGGCAGGGTAGAATAAACATGTCTCTTTTCACAGCATGCCTCAATTTATCCTGTTCTCACAGAAGAAAGTAAGTGTAGGACTTCTAAAAAATTGTCACCATATTTTTATTTAAGACAATTTTGGACTTGAACTGAATAATTTTAAAAAGTACATGGCTTCCAAGAAGTATCACTTTGCAACCAGCTGTATCAAGACAGCACAAAATTAAAGCCATCACACCCAAACCCAAAGGGATATCTTTAAATACTGCTCTTCTTGTCTAACAAGCATTTTGGGCAATCTTGATACCTGATCAATCCATCCTTCAGCCAGAGGGAGCTGACCTCTTCCTTGGCTGGCTCAGTCAAGCTGGATTGCATGTAGCACTTTGGTTGTCACCATTGTTGCCATCATAACCTGGCACCACTACTGCTTCTGTGAGCATGGGCTAAGCAGACAAATATCTGAAAACTTCTTTGAGTAATGCAGTTCAGGAAGAGGGCCAGCAGAGAGGTGGGCAGAAATGTAGAGAGAAAAAACTGAGAAAAGCTGTAGTATTATGGCTGGGTTGTGCAGATCTTCACAGTTTTCATGTGATAGTGCACAATTTGCAACCAGAAAAAATACTGTTCATCAAACCCGTTCATCTCCTGCATTAGACGCCACCTAATAATTTGAAGTACTGAACACAAAAGTTTAATAAGAATGTATTTGGAAAATGTCTTCTGCTATTCAGAACACTAAGAAAATGCTACATATAACCATAGAAAAGTCAGTCTGAAAGGTCCTCAGGTTAGCCTGAAATTAGTTTATCCAGTTCTTTTGGTGTCTCTTTTTAGCTATATGCAAAGATGAACATCCAGCCACTGTACTGCAAAATAGCTCTGATATTTCATCACAACAGACCTAGTAGCAACATGCCACACCAATTCAATACAGCAGGACGCTAAAAAAATGGCATCCTTCTGAAACAAAACAATGCATCCACACTAAATTCTTAATTATGATGGCTCAGTATGCTGCCATCTCTCCTGTCTGCATTTACAAGCAACAGGTGAAGAAAAGGGTAAACAAAAAACAGTATTTCACTCAATCACCTTCTCACTAATGTAAAGTCAGCCTGATGATTGTTTTAATTACATTGTAGAATCCTGATATCTTCTTCAGTAACTTCCTTGACACTGTTAAAAGCACTTTGTCAGACTGTTTCATGTCAGTATATTACTTGGGGGATCAAAGATATTTTTGATGAAGTGATTTTATTTCATGCTTTATTACCAGCTTTGACATAAATTTCCAGAGAGCCCCAAGGGCATTTCTTTTTACACTGTAGCATAGTCTTGTTAGCAGTTCAGGTGGAATAAAACCACTCAGCTTCACTTTATGGTCTTGTGCCCTGAATTTTTTACATGGCATCCTCTCAAAAATAAGAAACAGTATAGTAGAACAACATTAAAATCTTATGCTCTTAGCACAAGATTCTACTAACACATTGTATCTGTAATCCCTTGATTGTATGATTTCTACACTTAGTAGCATTTTACAATTATTTTAAAACAATACTGTATTCAGAACAAGTCTTAAATTTTCCTTCTATTAATATACATCAAAAATAATACATTTTTTAAAAAAAATTGTTTTCTCTGAAAATGGTCATAAATCATCTCTTATGCAGTCACAAATTAGGAATCTTGATTTACTTTCTGATAAGCAAGTTTAATGCAATATTTCATATATTATCAATTAAAGGCCAATGGGAAATGGTGCCACTTGCAACCTCTTGTAAGTACCCACAACTGAAGAGGCTGAACCTCATGAGAAGCAGAGACCAAGGCAAAACCTTTTGTGTGTGGAAAAAATGTAAAATCCTGGAGTACTTCTCCGATACCTCATCTTTGTCTCTTTAACCCACTGGCCATGTGGCACAGAAGAAGGCAAAACCTCACTGCACTAAGATGAACATAGAGACACTAATGAAAGCTGGATTTAGGGAAAACACTGAAAATAATGTCAAGGTGAAAGAGGTGATTAAAAACCTGTAGCAGTTGCAGGTTCCTCATTTCAAACAGCTAAGTATTTTTCTACTGTAGCTGCTGTATCAAGACTGAAAATTTAACACTATCTTTTCTATCACTTTTCTTTCTTAAAAAAAGCACTCACACGGTAGGGACATACCTAGAAAGAAAAATCTTTTCGTTTTATCCACTAAAATTGTCTGATTTGAAATAAGAAACTTTGCGTTCACAGAGCCCTTTCCAACTTGAAAATTAAAACTACTATTTCCCTTTACATGACATTAGTAGATTATAGCCTCTGCCATCAAAATGGCACTGATGTGTCTACCTCTTACATGTAGGTTTTTCCATGGAAACATGGCTTCCACCACTATGCTCTTTGTTTTTATCCTTCACTCTATTTTTTTTCAATTGGGAAATAATATTTCTTACAATATTTCTTGTTGTGGAAACTAATTTGGTGCTATATTTCTTCCAAGTCAGTGGCCATCAACCCAAATCATACTCATGGAAAAGATTCAGTCAATAAGGCAAACAGCTAACAAGCTCTGATTCACCCTGGATCACTTAAAAAACGTACACTGCACCAAAGAATTAACCACAGAGTTCTTTATATAAAAGGGAAAAATCATTATCAACTTCCCCATTTCATTTCCTTTCAGAAGAAATGAACTGGCATAATCTGTCAGAAAATAATTACACATGAACATGCCCAGTTGCTACATTAAGGGGATCAGCTCAACTCATTGCTCATGAGAAGCATGACTTCAAGAAATCAGCAGCTTTTGAGAATGTGCAACCTCCAAAAGGCATATTATCAGTTTTTCAACCTCAGCTGTGAAACGCTATCACCATTCTGCCATTGCTTGGTTATAGAATGCGAAGTACTAGAGCCACAGCTGACAGCTGAGCAGACTGATGGAAGCACACCTGTGCAAAGGCATTGTGAAGCTACATTGCAGCACCCATTGCTCCTTCAGTTTGGGGTGTGAAATGAATTTTTTTACATTAAAACGGGAGACTGCAAAGACACAGCAATGCCCTAGCCCCAGGTCTCTTTCCTGCCATCCTTAAATGGTGAAACTGATGGCCCAAGGAGCAGAACACAGAACAGAAAGCTGAATCTTTCTCTCTGCTGGAAATATGGCCTTTGTGCTTCTAAGGACAAATAATACACCCCAGAAAACCCGAGAATCAGTATCAGAACATGCAACATGTATTACAAAGGTGATAGATACAACTGTGTTCTTTCTGACGGGAAAACAGAAGGTTATCAAATAATTTCTTTCTGAATAAAACTTTCATGCATGCATGAAACTCATCTGTATTTCACACCATATACAGCATCCCACCACACACAGAGGTGTGACTAGTTTTTCTACTAGTGAATTTATAAAAAGATTGTCACATTGAGTGATATTTTCTCCATACCGGTGTGTCACTCTGATCTTAAGGGCTTCCCCAAACACATCAAATCCTCCTGAGGGATGCATAGTCTTGGATAATTCATTATTACAGTTTAACTTAGTAAGCTGAGTGCAGATATAGGTAAACTACTACCCTAACTTTACTGCCAGTAATGTGCATACTATTTTCAAAAATATTTGGTATACCACCTCAGTAATGGTAAGTGTATGTGTTAGGATCTGTTTCAAGAATCTCAATTTTTCTCAAGACTTGGTAAACCTGTCCTCTCATTTTGTCACAGTTTGAAAGGTGGATATTGTAAATTAACTAAAATAACAATCAGAATTCTTATCTATTAAGCATAAGCTAGAAGACCTCACTGCCAACTGGACATCAAAAGAGGAGCAAAGAGCAAAAAAACTCGTAATGTTTTGACTGTCTTTGTGTTCAGATTTTTGCTTATTTTCTCATTGATAGTGAATAAAATAGCATAAAAAGCTTATGCTTCTGTTTTTGAAGACCATAACACAATCTAACATTATGTTCTCACGATTACGGCACACAAATCCACCTTTCAAGTATTTTTAAAAATCCTTTATCAAAAGTATCTCTCCTGAAATAGAAGACTATTCTATCAGTCCAATACTTTTTTTTTTTTTTAAATTTCCGCAATCCATTTGAGAAATAAAATTACCTCCAAAAGATACAACTTTCTTCTCTCTTACAATCACTTTTTCTCACAGTAGGGGCTTCAGAAGTATGAACATTTACTGTTTAATAAAGAACACATTCTTCTACCATTCTGGAGAAATAATATCCTTCACTCAATTCGTCAAAATGGATTTTAAAATATTATCCTGAAATAAAATTGTATTTGGTAATCAAATAGCAAATTCTAGTTTATGTAAGCCATTGAACAGTGTGGTATTTCACCATGTACTTTAATAAAGCCTGCCTGGTATTTCCCAGTCTTTATTCCTGTAGACACCTTCCTTATGGACATAACCAAGCTTGCTGTAGCAGGAGAAATATTGTCCACCCTTTTTATTCACATACATCAGCCCAGTCAGAATTTCATATGTATGTACTATCACATGCAAAAGACACTGTGTCTCATTCTAATGAGCTATTTTTCAGCTTTTTAACTTTCTCTTGCGTTACCTTACGCATTCTTGGTAGGGCAATTAAATAAAAATAATTAAAAGAAAGATCTAGTTCTTCATTTGGTAAGAAATTTAGTGTCTGATCTCTCTAATCTTCCATCAGTTCAGGAGCTACGTTAGACTACTGCCCAGGTCAGGTAAATTTTCTTCTTTATTTTGTAGAGCTGAGCTGGCATTTTTGCCGAGCTGTATGTTGGGAAAGAATAGCCAAAACATTTCCCTCAGTGTTCCTTGTGATTGACTCTTGTTTCCTTTCCTCTGGTCCTTCCAAAGTTCCTGCCTTACAAGCCCAGTTATATCCATGCAAGCCAGATTATGAAAATTTTGATAATTATGAAAAAATTTACTAGTCTTATTAAGAAAAAAAAAAGATGGGTAATTTGTTGCTTTTCAAATGTTTCATACAGTACTTCTACACTTGCACATCTATAAATCCATGGTGTTTAAACTTATCGCACATTACATACCTTTTGTTATTCAGTTCTCTTCTACTCTCTATTTATTTATTTATTTTTCTTGAGCATATTTCCCATTTCTTGATCACGTGGCATGTATTATATCTGTTTCAAGCAGAAGTACAACATCTGCAGCCTCTCCTAGGGCACAGTGCCCTCTGAGTGAAGTCTTTATCATGATGTCAGTCATTCATTCATTTTTTAAGAACCGAAAATATTGTTCTAAAATGTCTGGGGTTTTTAAATCTAACCTGACCATCTCAGGAGAACGACAGTTTTGCACAAAGCCACCTTCTCTGCATATGTGCTCAAAGCACTTCTTAGTCCTTACTTCAGACAGGAAGGCATTAGACAGTGTGTTAGCATGCTTTAAGCATATTGAAACAACTAAAAAAAAAAATACCAGCATGGAATGTGCTACAGGAAGTAACTTATTAGGGGAAAAAAATGGGAAGGATGAGCTGATGACACAAGTGGTAAAAATCTTCTCCAATAAATTGTTTCAATTTGTACTTCCAATACAGCTCCTAATACTCTATGTGCCTGTCAGAAAATGAAAAACTGAGAAAATAGGATTATAAAACCACACCTAACATGATGGTATTTGTGAAGTGGGTTAAAACAGGAACACATGCCTGGAAGAAAAGCACAAACGCATCTACAAATGGTCCTAGTTTATCTAAATTAAATGAGACCACTGTGGCCAGAGCTCTATCCAGTGTCAATTCATGCAGCTGAGCACTGCTTATCCATTTCAACAGGGTGGAACAAGAACATAACCTACCTGCTGAATAACTCCTTTCAGTACCTATTTAAAAACCAGTAATTTCAAGACCAAACAAAGAGCCTTGCCTCCATGCAGTCCTAGATTGCAGTGTTTATTTAGATCCATCACTGTGAAAGCACTGATGCTACATTTAAAAATGTATCCACAGGGCAAGAACTTTAAATTTCTCATTGAAAAATCATGGAATTAACTGAAAAGTTCCCTTTATTAGAAATGTCCAGGTAATGTCACAGTGAATTTGTGTGTGTATAGATGAGGAAATCTCTGCTATCTCTCATTCTTATGAGTTCAGAAAAAAGCTTATCTTGGAACTTAATGGTCATTTAGTTATTTTGTTCTGGTAGACTAAAATAAAATATAGACATGAAAAAGACACAACAGTGTTTTATATTTTCTCACTCTAAATAAATTTTCAACGTACATTGAAAAAGAGTTTGACAATGATAGATAAAGCATATCATAATAAAAATGTGCCATAATGTATCAGGCTTTGTAAAGTTTATTTTGTCTTTGAGAGCATTGTCTGCAGAAGAAAAAAGCTGTATAGAAAAGAGTCTAGTGAACATCTACTTAAAAACAATATTGCATTAGCCCTTAAGACCACTTAATCCAATTGGAAACTGGGCAATTAAAAAAAATGACCTTAGATTATTGCACTTGCCTTTCCAATATTTTTTGATTTAGAGGAGCACCTTTCATTCAGGAAAAGAAAAAAAAGATTTTCTGCTTTATTTTGTGAAGAAAAACATGAAATAGAAAATAATACTTTGTAAACAGGAAAATATTTATACTACTCCTCTGGTAATTTAATGCTGCTGTTATTACACTCTTTCCTTGATGACAGGAGAATTTCCTCAGGTTGGCTGATGGAATTCAGACAATGGGCCCCTGTTCTTATGTCAGTCGCTTGCTTTAAACACATTAAATAATAAAAGACAAAGATAAGAAGCCAAACGTCAAGGTTTTTTGGAGAGCCTTAAAGATGCTGATGTATGCATTTCCCTCTCCAGTCAACGAGCACTGCTCATGAGCTGAGAGAGGAGCCAGAGTCCCACCTTCTTTACTGTGGTCTTTCCCACACCTCACACACCCTCTGTGCAGAGCTTGCATATCTCTGGTTATTTTCCCTGCTCTTTTTAACTCTGCAGGGTCCAGTCACTATCTTTCCCTAACAGGTTATAGCTGTAGCTTCAGAAAATCATTTTTAGTCAGCTCTTTTAATAATTGATCACAGTGTTCATCCTTAATACGCAATGAAGGGAAACCATACACATGGGGCAACATTCGTCTGCCAAAAGAGAAATACTGCAGACTATGCCCTCTCACCCCTGACCCACTGGCATTGAGAATGACTGTAAAACTCCCCACATCCGACTTCTCACACCTCGGCAAAATTATGTTCTCTTAAAAGCATTGGACTTGTAGAGTTCGCACATTCTCATGAATGCTTCTGGGGTTGGGGGGGGAGGGGGGGGGGAAGCCTTCACGGAACAATCAACACCACCTTCTGATTTGTTCTGCATTAGGTAAAACTTAGATTTCTGAAAAATCAAAATATAACTTTCTTTTGTTCTTTGGAGATGCTCACAATGTACCCCACAGGAGCCATACATCTGGTTTGGAAACAGAAATATTTTTCAACTGTAGCCCCTTCCTGTGAGGATGTGAAAAATACCTCCTAGGATACACAGTATGGTCATTTTTGAATCATATATACAGTAATTATACATACAACAAATGTCTGCAAAGTGCAATGTCATACGCTACACTACTGCTCAAGCATGTTGCAGTAGTAAGAACTGACCTAATTTCCAAGCTACTCACACAAAATCAAATGGTTCTATCAAACATTACCATCTAATACACTATCACACTAGCCATGCTTTACCTTGCTGCATATCAATTCCAAAGCCAAACTATCAAACACTATGATGAAATGAGATAAATATTGTAATGAATAAAATATTTTATAAAACAAAGCCTACAGGGAAATTAGTACATTGTTTAAAATTTCATTGTACAATCCAATTAAGATGTTCCAAGAACAAAGAAGAATTTTCAGACTAATGTAACCTATTTTTTTTCAGTTTAATGTAACCTACTTTTCATCAAAAAGTTGATTCAAGGTATTTTGTTTTCCAGCTGCAAATGCCTCTAAAACGGCTTCAGTGGGGCACACGTTAGTAATGGTACTTTGCATGCTGAGAATAAGACCCTTCCCCAGTATACAATCCCAAATAATTTTTTCAAACAGAAAAAAAATTATTTCCTAGGAAAGCACATTTTATTTCCTAGGAAAGCACATTTAAAAACACTTTCAAAAGCACCTTCAAAACTGTGACACTTAGTTTAAACAAAGAAAAGAAACCCAGAAAGTTTTATTGATGCTGTCAGCACTGCCAGTCTTTAACTAATCCTATTCCCATGTACAGCTTTTAGCAAAGCAAGATAATTTTTTTCCACCCACATATTGCTCCACTTACAAGTTGGTCTGAGTCGTACTGGATCTTCAGGTATTGCCTAGGGGCTAGATAACCCAAAGAACAGATAGCAGAGGGCTGCTCACAAAGGAACACGCCTTAGAAACAGACACCTTCTTCATCCCTAGAAGTTCATATTTTGATAAGACAAGGCAAATAGAAGCACAAATGATATCCACTGTCCCTTACTTCCTTTTTTACCCCTTTCACAGACCTTTATCGGCAGACAAACACACTGAATAGAGTACAGATGCACAATATTGGTACCTTCAGGTGCTCACAAGGGGTTTTAAAGGTAGCAGGCAAGGTAATTAATAGCAAAGTTGGGACTATTTATAAATTAACTTTCCAGCAATAGCGACTGTAGCCCTCCAGGCAGGTGCTCAGCGGCGGACACCGGTTCTCGAATGCAAAGCGGGCTCTCACCGTACCTTAAGGAGTCTGACTGAGGGGAGGAAGGCGGCATGGCACAGCTTCCGGATGGTCCAGTTGAGTGGCCGGGGAGCCTCGGTCTGGTTCATGACTGTCCACAAATCCCACCGGGAGATCAGCCGCAGCCCTGACAGCGCCTACCGCGGAAGCCACCCTCCGGGGCTCGGGCATCCCACGCTCGGCGCGTCCCGCCCGCGATGCCGCAGGGCAGAGACTGGGCTCAGCTGGGCTGGGTTAGGATGAGCTGGGTTAGGATGGGCTGGGCTGGGCTGGGCTGGGCTGGGCGCGGGGGGGCAGCGGCAGCCACCGAGCCGCCTGCATAGAGCAGCAGCCTCCTGTGCGGGGACGGCAGTGTGCGTGCATGCCAAACGCGGCCGGAGGGATGCAGGCGATCCGCCCGCGGCNNGGGGGGCAGGATGCTCCGGGAGCCGAGAGGGGCAGGAAAACCGGGACGCAGCGCCAGGGGCCGCTCCCGCCCGCCGCCGGCAGCAGCAGGGCTGGCCGGGCTCGCAGCCGAGCCACCTGCCTCACTCATGCGCTTCCCTGGGCCAAAGGCAGGGCACAAGGGAGTGAAATGAAATAAAGCAAGGCAGGGGTACCCGCACTTTCTTTCTCAGAGCATTGCGAGGAAAGGGAAACCGGCATGAGGGGAGGTGGGGCCAACGCTCAGACAACAGAGACTGAGGGGGGGGGGGGTAAATTCACTGTTGATTTACTGATACAATGGACCTAGAAAGCATCTAATTGATCTGGCATAGTATCGGTGTGCTAGTGGCCAGTGGCAGCGGTTAGAAGCTGTCCTATAAGAGCATGAGTGCTAACATACACATCCTGGCAAAAAAACCCTCAGTCAAACCCAAGCCAATTCAGCTCATTTGAATATTAAATATGTGCTCTAAATGATCCTATCAAAGACCTGAAAACCCATGAAGTAATATTGCCTGGGCAATTCAAGTAAGGCAAAACATGTTTCCATTTGGGGCAGTAAATGGCCTTCCCAGATAATGGAGATGTTCTTAATGGCAGCTTTCCAGCCGAAGAAGAAATACCTTTTTTGCACTATTTTTTTTGGTAGGGCATAAAGATTACATGAAGGAAGAGCTAGGAAGTGTAAAAGAAACATCCTATAAAGCAATGGTGATTTTTCATTTTGCCGGTAATGACCAGTTTTTACTCCGATTATTGACGAAAACACCTGCTTCTCAATAAAGTTTAAATCTCTCGTAACTCAGCTTAGGAAATACACATTCAATTTGCTTAGATAGGATTTACTGATCTGCCATTTTCACATTTGCTTTTAATCCCCATAAAGCACATATATTTCTCCTCTATTTATAATTTATTCTTAGTATTGTGTCTACATTCATCACTAAAGCTGAATAATTGTCCAAATGAGGTGCAAACAGATGAAGACTACCATTTCTTTTGAACACAGGCATACCAGTCAGCTCCTCTTCTTTGTACTCTCTCAGGAATTGCATAAAGGTTCTTATTCAACATCAGTGTTGGACTAAAATATCTTCTGCCCAGACTGTTAAGTCCCAGAACAAAGTGCAAGACTGACTGTGCACCAGAAGAGGTCTCACTTGTTCCACCCCACCGTATATGGCAAAATTATAGAACCTCAAAGATACAGGGACTGGACCACGAGCTGTGGAATGGAGTAGGTAGAGCACCAGAAGGCATGACTTAGTGATAGAATTTTTGCAGATGAATTTCTGGTTGTGACTGTGCAGCTAGTTAAAATTATACATACTTAAATGCCTCTTGTTTGAGCTCTGAATGTATTTCTTTCATGAAATGAGGAAGAAAACCTTGCATTGATAGTGAAATTAAACTTGAGTAAGTAAATATGGTTATCTGAAACTGCTTTTCCGAGGCTGTATAAATGAGACAAAATTAAACAGGCAGAAGAAAATAATCCTGACTTAAAACAGAATGCACCTTAGAAGATGTACAGCATGATAACTTTGTTCATCCATAAAGGTAATCATATCCAACGATTAAGCTTTTGGAGTTCATAGTTAAAAGAAAGAAAAGGACTCAAATCAGAAACAAGAACTCACAAAACTCAAGACCATGGCTTCCCCCTATCCCACACCCCCTCAAGTAGTGCTTAGAATTTTTTTCTGCTTTTGAAGTTCAGGAAAGAGTTTCTTGGGAAGGTACCATACTCATCATTACCTTGTCCCTTTCACATCCATTTTGCATTAGGCATCTGCCATAAAACAAAATTGTCAGCCTGTGTGATAGACATGAAGAAGACAGAGGAGTCATAGCATGCCGCCCTTCTTTTCAATGAGTAGAGTAATAACTCTCTGAAGATGCTAGAGAGCTGAACACAATGAAGAAACATAACAGATAGCTTTAATAAACTAAAAATAGTGAGCCCAATGTATCTTCTATCTTCCACAGAGCTTCCTGTCTTTGAGATGAGCTCTATCATCACCTTCTTCTGCAAACAGTACCTATGGGATGAGAGTTGTTATTTGCTGCAGTGTTTAATACGCACCAACCTTTTTTCACATACCTGTTTTCCCTGGCCTTGTACCTTGCCTAGTCATTTGTACTTGCACAAAGTGAGTGCAAGAATATGAACTTCTGTCAGTGGCAGTGAGGAAGCTCTGATGGACAGGACATTATCATGAGATAGGAGCTTCACTTCCACACAAAGTCCTTGGGTGCCTTTGAGTAGACCACTTAAACTGCTTGTCCTTAAGGCCAAGCCTTAATTACTTCTAATTTTAATGTATGTTTTTTACCTATAAGCAATACTGGAGTGATTTTGAGGCTATTTAGTGTAAATACAAGGCAAATGAAGCAAGGAGATTCCTTCGTATTCCCAGCATCCACCCACTCCCCCATCCCCATTTTTGGTAAGCATAGATGGTGAAGATTCAGAAATTACAGAAGTAAACTCTGAAAAGCTTCTTTATTTCCCAGAGATACTGACAATAACGGTTAAAAATAGTAGTGAAAATTCTGGAGTACGATGGGGAGTTTTGTGCATTTTGGGGGGCTTTTTATCACTTCAGTGAAAAAGTCAGGGTTTGAATCTCCTATTCCTGTTGGAAAACACAAGTGCTCAGATCAGATCAGCTCCTACAATCTGAGGCCTATTAGGAGATGCAAAGATGTAGCAATCCCACTAGAATTTAAGTCCTGCTTTGCTAGATTTAGAAGACAGAGCTGCCACTTTCATATTAAAACATTTTGTCCTTGAAGCATGCTCACTGCACCATCAGTATTCACCTCTAGTTCTTTGTCTCTTGTGAAGGAGCACCTTTGGTACCACAGGAAGGCAAAGCAAGTAGAAGACAAATTCCATTGCTTCCTGCAACACAGAGAGATTTCTATACTTCTTAAACCTGTTTTTCATGGAAAGCATTTTTTGACCACCTCTTTTTGGATTCCTGCAATCTAACATGATAATAATTCTACGCTTAGAAAGCTCTGATATTGTAAAATTTAATACCTCTGGAAATACTACAGAATGAAAAGTTTCTCAGAAAGACACATCCAGACCAGTCTGAGCACATCAGCAATGTCCAACATTTTCAACCTGAGAGCAAAATTAAACAAAAAAGTATTATAAGTAAACCCAGACACTACTCTCCAATCCTGTCCAAGTAACAATTCCTTTATGAAATAAGAGATGCTGTGTAAATGAAAGACAGAAAGGGCAGGACCAGGAAACCAGAGAGATGTATTGGTCAGCATGGTAGAAAACCTCTTCTATAAGGCCACCACCTACCTGTGGAGAAACATCAGGCACAAGAGTTTTCCCATGATGTCACACCTGTTTTCCCATATACATCATAGAGCAGAATTATGAAATCACAGAATAGTTTTGTTTGGAAGGGACATTCAAAAGCCATCTAGTGCACCATCCCTGCAATAAGCAGGGCCATCTTGAAATAAACCAGGCCTCAGAGTCCTGTCTAACCTGACCTTGAATGTTTTCAGGAATGAGGAAACAATCACCTCCCTGACAACCTATGCCAGTATTTTACTCTCCTCATTCTAAAAAACTTCTTCCTTATACCTTGTATAGATTGACCTCCTTCAGCTTAAAAACCCCTTTTCCCCTTTTCCCATCACAACAGGCCATGATAAAACATTTGTCCCCATCTTTCCTATAGGCACCCTTCAGGTATGGAAGGCTGCTGAAGGTCTCTTTGGAGTCTTCTCTTCTCCAGGCTGAATAACAACAACTCTCTCAGCCTTTCCTGACAGGAGAGGTGCTCCAGCCCACTGATCCTCTTTGTGGCCCTCCTCTGTCCTGGTGACCCACAGAGCTGGATGCAGCACCCTGGGTGGGGTCTCAAGAGGGCAGAGCAGATGAGCAGAATCCCCTTCCTTGCCCTGCTGGCCACGCTGCTTTGGATGCAGCCCAGGACACGATTATTTTTCTGGGCTGTGAGTGCCCATGGCTGGCTCTTGTCCAGCCTCTCACTCACCAGCGCCCCCAAGTCCTTTTTGGCAGGGCTACTCTTGATCTGCTCATCACCCAGCCTGTTTTGATACTGGGGGTTGCACCAGCCCAGGTGTAGGGCCTTGCTCTTGGCCTTGTTAAACCTCATGAGATTCCCATGGCCCTACTTCTCAACTTGTCCTGGTCCCTCTGGATGGCACCCTGTTCTTCAAGTGTGTCACTGCACCACTCAGCTTGGCATCATCTGCAAACTTGCTGAGGGTGCACTCGATCCCACTGTCCATGTCATTGATGAAGACGTCAAACAGTACTGGTGCCACTACAGACCCCTGGAGGACAATTCTTGTCACTGATGTTGGTCAAAATATTGACCACTGGATGTGACCATCCAGCCAATTCCTCATCCTTTGAACAGTTCACCCATCAAATCCGTATCTCTCAAATTTAGATAGAAGGATGTTGTGGGGACCAAAGGCCTCAATACAATTTATGTGAGAAGAAAGAAACATCTTCAGTGTAGCTAGAGAGACATTTTGTCAAGGCTTCCTTGCTCTTGGACCAAAGGGCTTGCACTGCCCAGTGGAATAGCAAATACCAGAAAAAATAGGGCTACCCTTGCATTTAAAAATAGAGCTACCTTTGCTTGCAGTGGCCACCGTGGGACTATCACACGTGCTGATGTGGAGGTGTTAGTTCTTCGGAACACACTTTGGCCATCTCCTAGGTTTGTGGAGGAAATGGCAGGATGTCAATAGGAAAAGAATTCAGAAGCTCTTGTTTCAAAGTCAGTGGTAACAAATCCTTCCATTGGTATAGTCAAGAAGGACAAGTCACTTTAGTATCCAGTCATTTTGCAGGTCTGTAAGCTAAACAAAGTTAAAAAGTACATCAATGAATAAAAGGCTACATTAATAACAGCGAGAGTGTTTTTTCAACACACTCATATTTCAATTTATTTATGTACATTTCATGTGATTTCTTGCAAAAATCAGAAGATAGAAAGATAAGTTTATGTTATAAAGTTTGGATAAACTGCACTTAATTTTGTGTCTGCCGTAACATCTTGCAGGACACATTTATTGATGCTTAACTCAACTGATAATTAAATTATAAAATTAATCCACTGCTGCCACATCTTTTCTATTCATTGCATGCCTGAGGTAGTTTTTCTGCTGTTGTCTCTGCTAAGGTATTTCACAGGTCTTTTGCCACATGCTCATAATTCCCTCTTCCCCACACACAGACACACATACTAATGTAATGTAATGTCTACATACTTATTAAATATTAATGAAATAATTTGTTATAGATGAAGACAACTTCGTAGATGGTTTCAAGCATATATATCTAAACATTACTGTATGTAGCTATAAATCATGCCTTTTGGCAACTGACTGAAAAGGCAAAATAAAGTGTATTCTTTCTTTTATCCCAAGTTTTATAGGGATGTGATGAATATCAAATATGGTTATTTCATATGCCTACTACCTTGAGATTACCTTTAACTGATCTGCATCTGGCTTTTGCCTGGAAAAGCTAGCTGGGCTACCACAAGAGATCTGAGGCATCACAGCACAGAGTACTCCAGAGAACAGGGGAAGCAGACTTGTGAGAGAGCAGGTGAACCAGGCAGTGCAGCACACCCAATGCGCCTTTGTCAGAAGTATTTTTCTAGAGACCCTGTTTGATTGTTCCCAGTTCCAAAATACACAAGTGGAAGACTCTCAGACTATGGATACAGAAAACGTTAGTTTGAGCAGATAGGTCACAAGGAGCCTTCACCATTATTTGTGGTTTCACTTCTGCAGCTACTGATAATTTGCACCACTTCCAGTTGCTCTCCAAGTATTTGTAAATATACCTACCCTTAAATATTGAAGCTGTCTTTGAATGGTGTATCACACCAGACATTCCTATTTAATTGCAGGCTGAAGCCTTTTACAGTTTATCTTTGAAGGAGATTAAGTAAGACACATAGGCAGATAACAGTTATATTTTGGGACTAGAAATGTCCACAGTTGATTGTTACTTAGGCACAAATACTGCACTTTAAATTGCAATCTATCTTAGTTTAAGTAGAATTTCAAGTGTAGGCAAGCTGTCAGTTCTTTAACCTCTGCAGCATATGACAGAAATAAGGATGGTCATACATTTAGATTAATGTTTATGCTAAAAGTTTCTTCCCATCTTAGCCATCATGTTCTTATCTGCACTATTTAACTTTGTGTAAATACGTTCTTGATTTTGAACTGTAACATAATTTTCCTTAAAATTTACCATTCAGATATCAAATCTACTGTCGTTGTATAGCGTTTTCTACTCTTGATTAATTTGCAAAAGAAAATGCAGAAAGAAATACAATATTTTATGAACGAGAGCAATTCACCCTGACTGTTACTCATTTCAAGGAAGACCCTACAGAACAACTCTTGCACTTCCGTACTTCTCTTCACTTGACTCAGAGAGATGCAGTATGCACCAAGGGCAACTGCCTCACTTTGGCTCATCGCACTTCAGAACTGGAAAACTGCTTAGTACCCTTTGAAAGTAGCAACGAATTACAAAAATCTCTAACGCCTTCTGCTATGGGGTTATAAAAACACCCAAGATAACCAAATGGTGTTTTCCACAGGTACTGCATTTCTGCATACCTCACCCCCACAACCTCTACCTTCCTCCCAAAGGCAGAGGCCTCACCCTAGAGCAGACACCAACTCTGATGACGGAGCCTCCTGCAACCGCTTGGTTTAGATGGGTTGAGCACATTCAGTGTTCCACTATTGACACGTCTGCTTTCCTGAGTATTCCCTTTCACTATATTTCTGTAATTTTCTGCAAGTGTCAGTGCCGACAGCCAATCCTGCATTGCCTTCAGTACTTTCTCCAGCTACTCAGCTGTGTACCACTGTTCATACTCGCTTGAGGAACTAATCCGGCCACCAAGCCCTTACAGTGAAGGGTCTCTGTCAGTAAATAGTTCAGTCACCAAAAACTGAAAAGAGCACAGAGGGGCACCCTCACACTTGTGAGGAAACACGCCAGTGCCCGATGGCCCAGAAGGGACACAGCAGGCAGCACCACAGAAGAAGATGCAAGGAAGATTGTAACACAAATCAGTGTAACACAAACAGGTATAGTGCTAGCAAATAACAGCAAAAGAACTTGGTAAAGAGCTAAAATTGTGCTTATTACACAGGTACTGTGAATTAACTAACTGTATACTTGAACTTTCACTAGGAAATCCCTCACAGAAATTTCAGCCTCAATGAAAAAATAAAGCTTGACTACGGTTGTCAGTAATTTTTCCACACACATTTCGAGCAGCAGTGTCTTCTACTAGGCAATGGGAGGACAATTTACAGAGTTGGTGATCCTCTGCATCCCCTGAGCAATTTTGGTTTTCCTTCACAGATAACACAAGAACTTGTGTAAGGCTGAGATCTTAATGAAATTAAACAAATGAGGAATGGCCTAATTTGGCCATTCCTCTGGACAAAGATACTGCAACAGGCAGCATTACTCAAAGCCCCAGTTTATCTTCTCAAGTAGATACAATTGACTCCAGTGGTCTACTTTAAAACACACTTTCAAAAACTGATACCTTTAATTTGGTCTATTTTCAGGACTTCGTGGGTTTTGTTTTGATTTATTTCTGAAGTCACATACCAAGGCTACACATATTCTTCTTATATCCTGGACTCATAAACACCTGCAATTTTACACCTACATTTTCACTGGAACTATTATAAACACATCTGGACAGCAACAAACTCTGGATGGTGTTTTCCATATACTCTGTTGCAATTATTATGTATTTGCATACAGTGTCACACTGGGAAGAAACCAAAGCTTGGGGGCTTTTAGACTGATCACTGATCAAAGCTGTGGGAAGAGTAGTCAATGCCTCCGGAGACAGTAATCTAGTTTCTTAGTCAGGCACAACAGATGGGTGACATGAAAAGTGCCAGATGAGTGCAACAGTAAAAAACACATCAATTGTATCAAATAAGCTGTAGTCTCAGCTTGCATTTGCCTAACCACTTCCTGGGGCTATTTTTTTTTTGTTTAATCTCTTTTGCTGTATAGGATTTGGACCCTTTTCCTGCTCAGATATATAGCTTAGTTCCTTGCTCAAAAGAAACCACAGAAATTAAAAATCCAGAAAGTAGATCTTCATTGTTATTCGTACATTGCATCACATTTGTTTCATAGTTTATAGACAAATTAAATCACTTGAAAAGCCATAACTTATACCCAAAAAAATCTGCCCAAAATGTGTTAATTTTGATGACAATTCTAAAATTGTTTGTGGAGCCCCATACTAAATGAATAGCAACAACAATCCCTTATTCATGCAGTTCTACACTCTTAAACCAGACAGCAGAGTGAAACTGGAACATGAAAATGCACTGTAAAATAATATTTTTTTTTTTCCTTTTGGTACAGCACAACTGTAGTACTACTCATGACAGACTAACTACTAGTTCATTTAAGGAGACATGTTGCCCATACTTCCTCACTTCTCTAAAGAAAATACACATAACTATTGGGACAGAACAGCAGAGTCCACAGGAACAGGAAAACAGCAAAAGAAAATAAAAGAGGATTATTTTTTAAAAACTGGCACCCAAGTTATGCAACTGGTTTCTGCAATGGCCTTTAATCGAGCATTGTCTAACACTGCACTGTGCTCATGGCTCCCCTATCACTACTATAAAATTCTAGCCACTCCAACCAATGGACAGATTCCACTGGCAATATAAAGCTGCTGGAAGGTTTTTCTGGAGGAGCTTTTTTATCTCACCCAGCAAGACTTTATCAGGCCAATGTCTCCTCTGCTCTGACTGTTCTGTAACATCCATCAGGCATAGCATGTTTGTTATTTTTAAAGTTCTCTGATACTTGAGTCCCATGATTTGTACAACTTTACTAATTCTACTGATACTTACAAATCCTTATTAATAAGATTTTCAAATCACATGCCAAGACAGCACATGTATATTGTATTTTAGACTCTTCAGTACTAGAATCTGAAAAATAAACTTGAGAGACAGCAATTTCCTAATGTAGTAATCCCATATTCTATTTTATCAAACAATGATTATCCTGCCAGCCTTAACAAATAACAGGTTCTCTCCAGGACTGTGTGATTTCACCCTCTCTTTCA
This sequence comes from Eulacestoma nigropectus, assembly GCA_013397775.1. Classification (NCBI taxonomy): domain Eukaryota; kingdom Metazoa; phylum Chordata; class Aves; order Passeriformes; genus Eulacestoma; species Eulacestoma nigropectus. The sequence goes on along the minus strand of VZTE01006485.1, from coordinate 244,188 downwards.
TGTTTTTAGCACCTCCTTAATATGCTAGGTCAGAAATATTGGCTCTGTGATTCATGGCTGATTCTCAGAAGGAAAACAAACAGATTCTTCCTGTGTTGTTGGCACTAAACTTGATGTCTCTGTTGTGTTATGTATAAGGTATCTGTTATATTGAGGACACAAGTCATGAATTATTTTTAAAATTCATAACAAAGACTTTCTGATTCATCTATGGCTATGATTTACATATCATTTTACTACAGCAGTTAAGCTAATTTAGAAGAGAAGAAACCGAAAACTGTCTGTTGAAGTAGGACAGACATAAGCAAATTAGAAGTTCTTGGCAGAAAAACTCCCTGGAAAATAATAATGAACAGGTATTTGTATCAACATCTCTGATAACCATTTTCCAAAACTATTTGATGTCTGATACAATCTTCCAAGAAGTTAGCACTTGGAATTATATTTTCAAATGGAGTATTTTTAGGAAATTTTTAGTTAACAGTATTTCTGTGAAAAGAACTGCATAAATGCTAAATACAATCTGTTTTTCTACCAAAGCTCATGCAACAAACAGGAGATATGAACATTTATGTACTCTTGGAAAAATTGTGACATTTCAGATAACTCATATTATTTTGTGTTTATTCTATGGAAATCCTCCATTTTTCCTCTTTAATGGCTTGGAGGTTTTGTTTTCCTTTATATTAATACACACAATGTTTCAGACCTCTGAACTAGTATCTTCTCTATTTTCTGTTTTATCAAAATCTACAGATAAAGTGTGCTAAAAGAATAATTTGTTTAATTTACTTTTATGATTATGAATTACACCCAGCAATCCATTTTTCCTTTTTAAATGATTGTTTTCTCTTATAATTTTTGTATTAGAGGCTTACAACTTTCTGTTTTACAGTGACCAGTAACAGAAAATCAAGTATGAGGGCATTGCCTCTTTCACTACTGATGCAGCAGAGTAGAGGAAGCAAAATGGAACATATGCTACCAGAAGGTATCTCCTGCCTTGAAAGTTCCATGACTTATTTAGCTTATCCAGCTACATGTCATAATTAGTGTATTTATTTTAACGAATGTGAGAGAAAAATGCCAGCTGAATTTTTTTCAGTGCTGAAAGCACTGCTTAACCCTGTGCTCAATAAAAAACTCTAACTTTCTAACTTGTGGTGAGCAATATATGAACTCAACTTCAGGCATACTTGGTACAAACGGGGATGAAACAGGTGAGAGAAAAAGCCCAGTGCCCTTATCAGCCATTTTGACATCCACATAAACCTCCTTGTTAGAAGACATTTTGAGATAATGAAGAGGAAGAAACAGAAATGTATTCAAGTGCTACCAGGATAACCAATAATGGCCTTAGTTATATACTACATCTTTCTTTCCTTTTTGAAAATTCTACTAAAAATAAATTGTCAGACTTCTAACATATTTATAAAGAAAGCCTTCTTATGCGTGTATCCATGACAACCTAGATTTATATTTTGAGCTCTAGAAAGTTGTTACAGCGCAGCTTACATAAATTACTTTGAAGAATGTAGCAAGATAAGATGGTTTGCTACCTGAGGTATTTTATTTAGCATAATAAATATTGTTTCAACTATACTGAAGCATAAAGGAAAGCAAAAGCATTATGTAGCGGTTTGAAGCCAGTTTTGCCATAAAGTAAGCCTATTTTTAATACAGGGGAAATGTATAAGCACTTTATGACAAAGAACACTGAAAATTGAAAAAAAAATCTCTGAAGATTTAGTAATTGAATGTTAGCATATCATAATCAGAAAAGCAAAGAAACGTAACAGAAATGTGAAGCATGCGTTGCCTGAAATAGACAAAACTTGTATTTACACTAGTACGTCTCCTACTGGGGTTCCATCTGGACTGCTTTGGGCACACACAACCTGTTTTTTTTTCTCTCTCTCTTACCTAGGGAAAAGGACCAGCTTTTGCTACTAAAATTGCATTTCTGTTACACATATTTTCTTTTTGCATTTGACTTGAGAGTCATAGTATATTATTTATATAATAGATTAACACAGCAGGCAATTTCTAAGTACACCATGGGAACAATAGGAACATAGTTCATGAGATATTTCCAAAACAAATATCAGTGACTTCCCTAGCATTTTGCTGTCAAATAAATGCATTACCTACTTTGGAAAGAGACTTTGAGGGAAAAGAGATACAATCACTTCAATAACTGTTCAGTACACTGCTAAGAATTCAAGTGGTGTTAACAACTACTGCCTCTCTGACCTTTTTTTCTGAGCAGAGCCTGCTGTTTTAGATTGTAAGCCAGGAAAGCAAAAAAAGCAGACAAGTTCATAACAAAGCCTTTCCCTGAGCTATCTGCTAAGGGAAAAAGTTCTTGACCTCAGAGATGCAATGGTTGGGTGACAGACCACCAGGTAGCCTGGTACTGTCTGAATTCCTTATTTCCAGACCCACATGAGTACCTTGGGGACTCTGGTCATGAGGAATCTCCAGTGGAGAGGTATCTAGCTGAGGGCTACCCAGCAAGATTAAAGTGAAATTCAAACCTCCATAAAATGCAGCAGCACAAGTTTCTTCTGAAAGCCCAAGACATGGACTTCAAGGACTGCAACCTAGCAATTATCTGCACCTTGTGAATTCTTGTGATGATATACCCTGACATTAGCTCAGTTGGTTAAAGCGTGATGCTAAAAACACCAAGGTCATGTGCTGATCCCTGTACAGGCCATTCACTTGAGAGTTAGACTTAATGAACCTTTTGGATCCCTTCCAACTCAGAATATTCTGTGATTCTGTGACAGAAAAACGACAGAAAATAAGCTGATATGGGGATGGCACAAGTTTTGCAGCACATATTCCTGATGGAGAGCTAGCAAGTGAGAGGGATGTTTACCCTGCGTGTGTCCCCAGCTGGTCAGCTATGGTCTTCTCTGGCCTGTTGTCTCCTCTCTCATTTCCTGATAGATGGGAAATAATCACCCTATGACTCCATTTTCTTGCCTGCAACAGTGGCCTACATGTGCAACAGAATAGTCCTGAGGGTCAGAACCTTTGCTCTTTTTTCTTAACTGTCTTAGGGCAACTTTAGAGCTAATTTTCTGCATAAGCCAAATTTAAATTTAGTCACTTGTATAAATATTTGTGGGCACAGTTCATGCAAATCAGAAGTACTGCCAGAAACTTAGGTAGACAAAGATAATACTTTTATGGGTAGCATTTAATAACAAAACATCATTATAAACATATAAAACTTTTACTCACATTTTTTTTCTTTCATATTACAGAACATTATTCTCTACAACCTAGTACTATGTTTTATGTAATGAAATGTCATTTATACCAACTGAAACCTTCCAACCTAACCAAGACAATAAAAATTTGAGTCTGCCTTCAGTTTCTTTCAGTTCTCCATGAAAAGCAGAAAATGTACAGTAGAAATGAAATACCTTAATCAAGAACCACCAGCATTAATAGTATCTTCTGATATTTTGTTACAATAATGTGCAAATAAGTAATAGCTGGCATGATATATAAGAGAAAGTGCTTGAGTGATTGATTTACCAAAGAATGACATTATATTTTAACTAGAAATCTTGGGAATGCAGCTACTTTATGTGTGTACAAGATGAGTCCTATGTCCTGTGCTGCCCCAGCATGACTAGACATTTGTGCCTCTAAAGAAAAGTTCATCCTTTCTAAAAAACCTGTAAAAAAAACATATAGAGAGGCATCACAAAAGCCATATTTGAACATAACGGAATTTGGATTTCTTATTAGTCAGCTATAGTCAAGTGGTAAGTAAATTTACAGTGGTAAAAAGGTTACACACTGCTGTACGTTTGGCAATTTTAGAACATTGTAATTCAACTTCCATTCTTCATATTCTCAATGATAGGTTTATCATAACTGATTAAACAATCTATTCCTCTGATAGCCAGTAGTTTTTCACGGAAATTAATTTTTTGGCGCATTAAATATATTACCTAACATATGCCCATCAACCAGCACAATTGACGTATAAGGTTTTTATGCAGACAGCAATGGCTCAAAAGCCATCATGTATAAATACTTACGAGAGTTAGAAGCAAGAACAGATGCCATGCCATGCAAGTGTGATGCTACATAAAACTCTGTGAAGTGTAAATGCTTTAATTGAAACTATCAAGCAAGCTTATTTGATATGTTTCCTTTGGTGTTGATTAAAGAGTGTCAAGCAATTGTACATTAAGTATTGGAAAATCAGTGTTTTGTATCAATATTAAGATACTAAAATGTTACAGCTATTGCTCTCGTCTAGAGTTATCCTCTACACTGCAAATGCAGAGCTTTTCCTTTGCTCTGTTTCAATACTACTAAAAAATTACCTTAAGAGTTACAATGTTACAAAGACCACTTTGAAATATTGCTCCTGTCTTACAGTTCTTACAAAGTAGCCTTGAACAATTCCACGTGCTAAGAGCTGGACACAATGAAATGTAAAATAGAATTAAGTGCTATTAGTACAAATTTCAGAGCCCATTTTTCTGCTTTAGTGCTACTTTTCCCTGTTCATCTCAGTTAGAAAGACCAATTTAGTGAAGTTACATCTGACTCTACTTCAAATGGTTGCTTAGTTGCCACTAATCAACTCAAATTAAAGAAGGAAGAAGACCTTTTGAAGCAAAACTGTGGGAAAATGACAGGGTATGGAAATTTTAGGGGAAAATACAGTTGCTACTCCCAGGTGGAATGCAGCAAGCATACCCAAACTCCCAGACACAATACAATCTGTGGCGGTCTCAGTGGAGGGTGGAGCAGAGTGGAGACACCACAGCCAGGCTCTGTCAGAACCCTTGCAGAAGAGGGAACTCAGCGTCCTTTCCAGCTGAAAACCCTCACAGAAGCTTAAAACCAGGAGAGATAAAGGAAGGTCTCCTGCCCTTGAATCAACAGCTGTGGGGAAAATGACTGACACATGTCCCCTTGCCAGAGTTATCTCTGGTGCTATCCTGATTTATCTGCCCCCAAGGTACAAGCACCCCTCAGAGTAAGATGTATGACAGCCAGTAATGGATAAAGATGTGGAGATCCAGGAGGGGTCTCTCTGTTGGCCTGGGACCCTGAACCACCCCCTGATACAGTGAGCTGCTCAGTGAAGGGTCCACATAAGAGGATGCTGACAGACTGGTCAGGCACAAGGGTTGTGGCTTTCCTGAGGCACTGACAGATAATCACATACAAAGGGTTTGAGTAAATCTCCCCTTTCCACGTGACAGTAGCACTGCATACATTAACTTTTACTTTTCAGCATTTATGATGACTTTCAAGAAACGAAATAGAATACTGGTAGATCATACAACTGCTTTTGAAGTATTAATAAGCATACATTTCAATATATGGGGAACAATATGAAACGAATACATATAATTAGACTTGACAAACATAAAAACTTAAATGGGATAGCTTAATTTCTTCAAGAAAAATCCGTATGTCTGATCAACTGATCAAGTTTTTTGATAATTTGCTCCGTCAGTAATAATGCAAAAAAAGTCAAAATTTTTTTGCGTTTTTACAAGGGCATGTTGTGATATAACAAGGGCAAATGGTTTTAAACTGAATGAAAGTAGATTTAAATCAGATATTAGGAGCCAATTCTTTACTAAGAGAGTGGTGAGGCGCTAAAGCAGGTTGCACAGAGAAACTGTGAATGTCCCATCCCTGAAAGCATTCAAGGCCAGGTTGGATAGCACTCTGAGCAACCTGGTCTAGTGAACAGTATCACTGCCCACGGAAACGAAATGATACATTAAGGTCCCTCACAGAATAATTTCTGTGATGATTTTTTCATGAACATTGATTTTCAAAAATGCTCATTCACTGTTATAACTAAGCAGTAATAGAGAGCACTGAGTGTACAGGCACAGAGCAGGGCCAGCAGGTGACCATACAGGGCTCCATAGAGGTAATTATGACAGTGCTATCAGACCACTCTTTCTGCCCTTCCATGTGCATCCTATCAGTGTCCATGAACTTGTGTGTGTCCAGTACATTTAAATGCTTCCGAACTTGTTCCACATCTGCTAAGGTAATCCTTCTGGGCTTTTCTGGACTCTCCCACTGGTCTGTGTGGCCATGGATTCCTTATAGCAAGACTTACCAGTAAAAACTAAAGCAAAGGAAACAGCAAATACATTTTTCCCAGCTCCTCTGTCATCACATTCTCTGCCCCATTCACTAGCAGACCCATACTTTTTCTCTTCTTCCTTTTTGCAGATATACCCATAAAAGTCTTTTTGGTTACCTTTCCATTTATTCACTAGATTCAACTCCAAATGGACTTCATCTTTACTAACTCTATCCCTGCACGCTCAGAGTGTGTCTCTGAATTCTTCCTGGACCACTTGACCTTACTTTTAACCTCTTGTGAACTTCTTTCTAGTGTCTTTGACAGGAACAGCTTGCTCATTCATGTTAGCTTTGATTAATTCTGTCATCAAAGTGTCACCAGAGTACTCCAGAAACCTCCTGGATCACTCATGCTTTCTGTGCTGCCCCTCCAGCACATATCAATGTGTTTTGTGGGTCTCCTGAGGACCAATGCCCATGAACATAAGTTTTCCACTCAAGTTTGAAGGAAACTCCAACTGATAAGGTCCAGTGTTGAAGAACAAATCTGTTCCTATTGATGAAGCTAACAGTTTCCACAGAGAGGAACCGAGTGTTTTCACACCTTCACAGTCTGTGGATGAATACTTGAAGGCAAATGCACTCCTTGGCTCACAGAAATAGTATCTGAGTCCTGGAGTAGTTTGCCTCCTGCCTCCTGCCTCTTGCCATTGCAGGACAATAAGCTAAGATGAGATAGAGTCAGGTACATTCACTCAAATAAAGGCCTGGTTGTTCTTATTTCGCAAACTAAACCCATGTTTTACAACTGGTAGACTTTATACAAAGTCCACTTCAACTCTTTGTGCTTTGCATAGGAACATTTTTGGGTTTGGCTTGATTTGTTTTGGATTTCAGCAACTCAATATTTAAAAGAATCTTTAGACAAACAAAAATGGTAGAATTTTTGACAGTGGCCCTTTACTGTTGGTAAATTCATGTTCATTCAAGTTTTTCATCCTAAAAATTAACAAAGATCAGCAATTTCAAATTTAAATTTTTTAAAAGCTCTAATGTTCTCATATCCCTTTTCTTTGAAATGTAAACTTGTACATAGGATATGAATGACTGCTTCACACAGCAACTGTATGCCACAGATAAGAAAAGGGCGTTAATCCAGTAAATAAATTCTTTTCCATAATCCTCATAATTGGAAGGTAAACAGCATGCAAAGATTTACTCAAGACAGGAATGGTAACAGTAGACACAAGAGATTGCTGTGAAATGTACAAATAACCACACAGTAGAATTTCTACTTCTGCCTTAGACAAGAGGTCCACAAACCTTCTCCTGAAAGACCTTGATTAAAAAAGGATCGCTGCAGCCACGCTAAGAGCTTTCATAGGTTTCGATATCAGAGATTGATGTGGTTTATTAAACAGCTATCAGGTAATAAAGACCAGGAGAATTATATGCGCTTTGACTTTTGTGAGGAGAGGCGTGAGGATAAATAAATCTAAGCGGAAGCCTGTAAGTTTACCATTACAATTAAGCACTAGTTTAATAAAAATGTAGTGAAATATAATATCGATGATTTTATTCACATCAGAGCCCTAGCTAATCTATAATTGTAGAGGTTCTTCAGTTTGTAGTTCTCAAATAGTCACCGATGGTGCTTTGTAAAAAGTGGTGGTTTGCCTTATATATGTTGTATATACATATATATTTATATTTTCAAAGGAGCAAAAAGTATTTATACTGAAAGAGCTACCTAAGAACTAACCAGTTCTAGAATTATCTTTGGGCTCTGAAGCTTCTTGGGAGTTACAGACTGGTCCTGGTGTATAAACTGTACCTCTAGTCAGCAAATGCCATTCCCACACCATTCCCTGTGCTAGTACAGCCTGTCTGGCATAGCTGCCAGAGCATGTACTCTCAAGGACCTGGGGGAGCACTATGTGCCTGCTTACAAGATGCTTTCACCCACTATTACCCTGCAGGCTTGATTCAAACCTCCGTTTTAGCTCTGGATTGTATTCTGAAAGTAAGGACTTAATGGCTGAGAAACTCACAGATGTGAGGGAGGGTATGAGTCTCATCCTAACCAGAAGTGAGCACCAGTAGCAGCACACAGGTTGGTAAATCAGTGTCCATGAGCTAACTTTGCTACATCGCTGTGCACAAGGATGGGAACACATGGAGCAAGGTCAGACTCCAGTGTGAGCCTGCTCTTCAGGAAAAAATCACAGAACCAGCAGTAACATGTATTTAATGTTTCATGAATAAGGAACCTAGAAATGTGCTAAAAGGAGAATTCTGAGTTTACTTAAATTTCCTTAAATACTACCTATTTAGCTTAGTGGATTGATTGTATCTGGATAGACAGAATGAATTGTGTCCTGAGATACAATGTTTTTATGATTTAGAATTGAAATTATTAGTAGTGAGATTATGGGTGTAACAGTAATTCTTTCTCTGTAAAATTAAGATAAGCAAAGTAACATTTTTTTTACATCTACAATTTTATTTTTATCTTACCAAGATAGGAAAAGTGATTGTGATCTCATACACAAAAAAGAGTGATCTCTTTTTTTTAGAGAGACCAGTGTGCTTAGGAGGTCAAGAAACGTGACAACAGAAGATGAGTGGGTCTACCTCTCAATTAGATTCAGTCCTTATGAAAACAAACTCTAAGGCTGAGGCAGAATGATACAGGAAACTTAAGAGACAAAAAGCTATCTTCAGCAGCGCACAAGACATTATCCAAAATACTGGTAGTGAAAAGCTTTCAAAAGTATACTTTGATTCAGCTTCCTTGATGAGGAGGAAAAAAAAGCCAAAAACTTCATTAGGGTAAAGCTGAGAAAAGTCTGCTTCAAGGGATAAAAGAAGATGTTAGAAACAAGAGGGCATCTTTAAAAAGCCAAACCCATATTTGAGGAAGGGTAATAGGAAGGATTATAAACTCTGTCAGGTTAAAAACAAAATGCAGTAAAAAGAGAATTTGAGAAGCACTTGCAGAGAGAATAAATAAATAAATAAGCATATTTAAACACTTCAAGGAGGAGAAGTGGTTTTTTGATTTTTTCCCCCCAGTTTGTCTGAAATAACTTTTTTCCCCCATAACTCCAATCAGCTGCCACATATCTAAGACAAATTATCCAATTAATTAATGTTGCACTATGTTCATTGACAGAAGCTATTTAAAGTATCAAAATAATATGTTTGTGCTGAATAATCAGCTTGACTATGCACTCTTTTCCAACCCTGTATCTTGAACAGGCATCTTTGGGTAACACCAGTGTGAACACACACTCTACAAGCTCTACAACACTCTGAGATTACTGTGATAGAGAACATGTCAAATTTAAAGGATGACAACAACAAAAGGGAATTTTCTATGAAATCACAGATGGGCGTCACAGACTGTGTGGGCACCACGTTGATGTACACACAGATAGGAAGAGCAAAAGAACAGAAAGACAGTCAGACCAAAATATCCTACATCTGCTAAAGGCAGTGCCTATGGAGGAGTGTAATAGGGCAAATACACATACAGTGGTGAGGGGTGATGCTATCCTAGAACCCTTACATTTGCAGCTTCCAAGATTTGAGATGGTGCCTATGTTCTTAGAAACCCTGAAGGTGGCTTCTGTTCTGTGAACATTATCCAGTCTCCAACCAAACTCATTTAGCCTTTCTGTACCAGCAGCACCCTCCAGAACAGAGTCCTGAAAGTACTTACACAACCCCAAAGGGTCAGGGGTCAGTTATGTGGAGATACCTAGAAAAACCTTACTATGACATTTAATAAATTTCAATGAATAGCTTAGAAAAGCCTTAACTTTGTAAAAAAATGGGAAGAATCTGCGAAGAATTTTTACACAAAGAACTTTTACACAGATATGTCTTTATGTTAAATACTGCGCAGCATATGTATATTAACTTTCAGCATCACAAACATTTAAAAAGGTTATTTTCAACTAAACTTGGAATCTAAATAAAACACTGCAGAAACACTAATTATGAGATTCTAGGGAAAAGGAAATTCTTCAGAAGAAACTTCTTTTTTTAAATGCAATTAAGAAGAGTTTACAGCAGCTTACCCTTTATCCCCCTGCTGATTACATGGTTTTGGAACAATAACAAAAAGATGATAACCAAAGGTCAAACCTAAAGCTTATTGAGGCTGGATGAGTATTCCTTTCAATTTCAACAAGCATTAGAAAATACTTAGGAGGAGCAACACAGCTCAGAACATCTGTAATTATACATCCCTCTATAGTTGCAGTTTGGAAGGAAAGCAAATTTTCAGTTTGCCCAGGTCCCCTTCAGCAACTTATTTTGATGAGTGAACAGGATAATAATTAAGCTTCTAACGTTTGTGCCCTCTACCCCATTTCTTTTGGGAGTTACGATTTACAGATACCTTGTCCAACAACATAACACCATTTCTGTGTGTAAGGCCTCACTCTCCTTGGTCAAACACCTAGACAATTATCAGAGCACTGACTTGTTAAAAATAAACATACTACAAAATCTGTCATTACTAACAGAATATAAATTAGAATTTATATGGAAGAGTCTGAAAGAAGCCTGCTAACATGCAAATATTCACATCCATTCTTAATAGTAAAATTGTGCCTTTTAAAGCCTCTTCAGATCAGAGAAGGCAATTCAGATTGCATCTACTGAGAAATTTAAAACAGTGCAGAAAATAGGAATACTTGTCGTACAGGAGAAGGATGCAGAACTGTCCTGGTGCTACCTAGGTGGGTTTTAAGAGTGTGATGCATAAAACAGAATAGCTTTATATGTCACTACTTAGGAGACTGCTTCCTTCTCCATGACATATTACCATGAGACATTCAGTTTGCAGGAACCTTTGTACTTCTTTCCCACTTCATAAAGAGAGCTGCTGGCAGAGTGTGCCATACAAAGCACTCGGCCTTGACAACAGGAACATACTTCAAAACAGATTGGAACTTTTGGTTCACTGAGTCTCTTCCTGTGCTATAAGAGGCTCCTTTAGTTTATGGAGTGTTTTGCCTTCCTGAGTATCTCTATCATTGGCCATACAAATGTTCTGAAGTTGCATTAATGGTCAGATGAGTAAGGCATTTGAAGATGCCTTGTAAGCCTTTACTAAAGAACTTGAAACCTTTTAAGTCTCCAGGTTATTCATTATCTGACCTGTGGTAAGGTGACAAGTAAACTACTTCAGCAAGACAATTTTTTTTGTGAAGACTTCATGGAGTCCTGTCCGATGCTGATGGTATTTACCTGTGAGTGTGTGTGTGTGCACAAATTGCATAAGCTACATGAAAATAAATATATTATAGAGCACTGAGTGAAAGGAATGCCACAGGAGAACCCCAAATTACTGCACTATTCTACAGCATCTCTTCAGCTCCTTCCTTCTAGCTCAGCACAGACATGGTGAAGAGAGACACAGCACTTACTTGTGGTACATAACAAACATGGCTGGACCAAGAAAAATGTTCTCCTGCAGAATTCTACACCTCACATTGGTGTATTCACAGAATTACAGAACCATAGAATATCTCAGGTTGGAAGGGACTCATAAGAATCATTAAGTCAAATTCTCCATTACTTCTTGGACTACTTAAATCTAAACCATACGAGTAACATCATCCAGACACTCCTAATTCACTGTTTCCATTAGACTGGTATTTATTACAGAAGCACTGGAGCTGCACCAGCACAAAACTAGTTTCATTCATACAAACATAGTTTGTGGGGCTCCACAATGAAAGGAACTAATTGTGCATATGGCATACATTTTTCACAAGAGCAACAACTAGAAAGATTCAGAGAGTTTACTGCCTCTGTATGTATTTTGAGATATATGATACATATGTATATATGTATGTGCTTTATATCCATTAAAACAAAAAAAATGCCATTAGGAAGTTTGATATTTTGAAACAGGCATGCATACCAATCACGTTTCACTGATTCATGCTAATCAGTGTTAAGGACTGCAGAAAAACTTGTTCGTTTTAAATGTTTCACTGTCCAATAGTAGTATTTTCAACATTCTGTACACTCACATAAAAGACTGAATTTTCTCCCTAGCAAATGTTGCGAATAGGCATGCAAATAAAATTAATGAAAGGTGCTTGAAACTATGCTAATGCTTTTGAAATGAGAGCAGTCTTAATTGTCTAGGCTGGGTTTTTAAAAAAGATAAAAGTGGTGTACAGATTCTCTGGCACTTAAGACCTACATAAGAAGTCCATAGAAACTGTTCCCCTTGACACTTGAAGGCAGAGTTGGACACTGTATCTGTAACCTTGCTAAATTGGATTACCCCCTCTAGAATCCTCTGCTCCCAAACACAGAAGCAGGAGAGCTGAGGCACAGTGAGTGGCAAGACTTTTCCAACTCACTGGAGATACCAGCATACACTGGATATGACTAATAAAGTATTAATTAGCATTTTCATATGCAAGAATGAGAAAAGCTTCATTTTATTCTTCTGTTGACATGCTTTTTTTTCCTAGAAAAATATTCTTGTTTTACCAAACAATTCTCAGGAAAGTGATGAACATAAATACAGTACAGGTAAGAGGGAAACTAAGCAGATTATAATAGACTGACATCTGAAATGTGTCAGACAATGAAAATGTGTACAAGAGAAATTGTATTTGGGAAAATCATATTACTGGGAATCTACCACTTAGGATCTACATTATCTTGAATCCCTAATGTATCATATTTCAGCTCTAAATGTGTAATTAGCAAGCCACTTCTCTCTCTTTTGTGCATTTACACTCTTGCTCTCAACAAGATTTGTCAAAGTAAATGGATCAAAAGAAATTTTTTAAAAAGGGAAAGCAACAAGTTGCATGTAAGCCTCACCACTCCACCATTTCCTTTATGCTGGCCATCTGAAAGATGTAACAAGAATTTTTTCTTACTCTGTGTTAAAAGCCTAGCCTACTTCTGGCGCATTACATAAAAATGAAGCTTAAAGAAACGCTAGTAGACTCATCCCTTTTTCTATTTTCATTTGTGCTTATTAACAAAAAATAAATTTTCATGATAATGTAATAGAATTCTGTTTGGAGTCTACTGTGGTTTTCTGTTTTTACTTTTGTTTTGATTTGTTTGGGGTTTTCGTTTGGTTGGTTTTGTTGGGTTGTTTTTTTCTTTTGTTGTTGTTGTTGTTGTTGTTGTTGTTGTTGTTGTTGTGCTGATTTTAGCTGGGATACAATCAATTTTCTCCAGAGCAGCTATTATATGGACCTGTGTTTGGGATTTGCGCTGGAACAGTATTGATAATAGAAGGATGTTACAGCTGAACAGTGCTTGGACAGAGCCAAGGCCCTTTATGCACTTCACCTCCACACTACTGAGTGGGCTGGATGTGCACAAGAAATTTGGAGGGGACACAGCTGGGACAGCTGACCCACACTGACCACAGGGATATTCCAGACCATATGGCATCATGCTCAGTGTATAAAGCTGGGGGAAGAAAGAGGGGGCATTTGCAGAGCTGGCATTTTTCCTCTCAAGCCACTGCTATGCATGATGGAGCCCTGCTTTCCTGGGGATGGCTGAACATCTGTCTGCCCACGGAAAGTGAATGAATGCATGCAGAGCTTTGTCTTTGCCTATTAAACTGCCTTTTATCTCAAGCCACGAGTTTTCCCACTTTCTGATTGTCTTCCACATCCCACTGGGGAAGACTGAGTGAGGGGCTGGCTGGGGTTGAACTACGACAGGTGCCTAAATAGAAGGGAAGAAAATAATTTAGGAACACTAATGTGGAACTGAAATTTCAGACTACTCCTCTTGTCTTTCTCTCTTGTTCACTGGGGCTTACACAGCCAAAAGTACATATAACAACACAGACAAAGAAATGTCCAGAAAACATAGAATTAGAAGGGAAAACCACTTGATTTTTATGACCTCAATTTTTATGATAAAGGAGTCCAAGAGAATTTCCAAAGGTAATTTAAAATACCATTTTATTCTAGAAGAATTATTTGCTTCATTTGTCTAACAGATGTCTTTGACAGACATCTATGCAGACTCTGTCCGTACAGATTATCTGCAGCGATACAGAAATACAACTTGTTCCAGAGAGGTGTGAAGAAATTAACACTCTCCTCTGAACTTCCTCCCTATAAGGAAAATCTTCTTTCTATTTCTAGTTTGTTTCTAGTTCAGCTAGCATTTTGTTTGAAGGCCATTTCTTATTTTGTCAGGTCTAGACGGCCTACATCTCCTTTAAATTTTTTAAGAAGAATCTAGCTGAAAGCATTTAATAATTAATATGTTTAACTTTCTTTCCTTTGGAGATAGATTTCCATGGCTGACTTAAACAGTGTCACCCTTCTGGCTCTTGAAACACCCAAGCTACTGTGAAAAACAAAAGATATGTAAAAACTCATTTCAAATATCCATAAACAAGAGCATTTAGATCTCAGGGTATAGCCAGGTATGTAATTAGGGTCTTTCAGTTGCTGAGTCCTGTAAAACAATATTTTTCCCCTGATTATGAAAACGGCTTATGAGTTTTTTAAAACATATGGATGATTAAAAGTATGGATAGAAAATAGTTTTTTGGCAAAAAATCTGTTATATAAAGGATTATTTTATTTTCGGAAGAAAAAAATTCTCAAGATACACACTAATCATTTGTTAGTGCCTTAATGAAAGCGAGAAGCTGGTACAAAAGCAAGAGTCCCACTGTAATAACTTCTGGCTTTTGCCCCCACAGAAAGGTAGGACCTCATTCGTTTTATTGTTTCAAATAAAATCAGTGCAAAGTAGCTTACTGCTGCCTTTGTTCCCAGATAACATGTGGGACGGCATATTCCTGGAAAGAGTAAGAACTTTCATTAGACATGAGCAGGTTATATAAGAGAAATAAAGCTGAACCAGATATCATGATTTTTCTCTACAGTCTTTGAGAAGTTTAACTTTTCACTTTAATTAGTGACATTTCACTGATACTGGCTCAAACTAGAACCCAAATATTAACTTGTGAAGTTAGGGAACATTGCACTGCCCACACATTCTGTGGATGAAGTCTACATAAAGGAAAATGAGATCTCTTTATGCAATGAAAGATTTACAAGTTGACACCAGTGAACAGAAGGCAGTCACTGAAAGATTTTATCAGCCATCCTGGCAAGGCACTTGGTGTTTTGCCAAGACTGTGCTTACCACTTAGTACAAGTCACTGTTTCAGACTTTAATGGTACAGTGGGCAGACATTAGGGCTACCATATTATTTAGGTGCATGTGTCCCACATAAGCACAACAAAAATACCCCACTGCAATTCTCAGGCACTGGGCACTGTTTGCATCGTAGTGGTGGGATAGAAATATGACAGGAGTCTGTCTGTGTACAAGTGCTTTTCCTCAGGGCACCTTGCAGCATTTTGCCAGCTTCCAGCTCCACAGCTCTCCGCCAGCCTCAGCAAGGCAGCTCCAATGCATCTCAAGCATCGCATGCATTCCCTGGAGGTTAGAGAATAGTGTGGCACAGTGAGTCAGAAAAGCAAACTAATGCCTGGAAGACAATGGAGCCTGGAATAATAGTAACAGCATCCTAGAGAAATCCTTGCCTCTGTTTTTAAGGACAAGTACATTCAGCTGTTTGTGTTTTTCCATTATGTGTTGTGAACATAACTTTCACAATAAGCTGCTTATACATGAACCTTATACATGGATTGCCTATTAATAGTATGACACAATTGTAATTTCTACAACAGATGCCATACTGATAATTAGATTTTTGAAGAAGTCTTCTTCTCTGTCTTCTCTCATAAATTGAATCAGGATTCACAAGAGGAAAAAAATAAAAGGTGAATATCGAGCCAATAACTCAAATGAGTTTATTTCTGCAACGGTGAATATTTCTGTTTCATTCCAGATAGAAATAACATTTTCCTGTCTGTCCTAAAATCTTTATGATGTGGTTTCCAAACTCCTTTCAGTGAAAAATTTAGGTACTACTTATGACTATGTATGACAAAGTAGTAAGTAAAAGGCACATTAAAGCTCTCTGATGATCATCTCGAGAGTTCTTTGCAGTTATATTTTCTATTGCCTCTGCACACTTTGCTCTATATGCCTTTTATGAAGTTATAGGATTAATGCCCAAATTATTTTGGATTATCTTATGTGAAGTTGGCTGTAAAGAAGGTTCTTCTCTTTCCCCACTGAAAATAGAACTCAAAGCCCAGCCCTTCATCACCACCACCAGATAAACAAGAAAAAGTATTGGACAGTCCATTGTAGAAAGGTAAGAAAATGAGTAAGTGAGGAAGTGGAATAAGTAGGCTCCACAAAATTATAGTACAAGTCCAGAATGAAAAGTTGTAGTGTACAACAATCCAAGATACAGGGCTTCCTCCAAGCCCAAACCAGCCATGTTATTTATACCCGCGGTTGGCAATGAATGGCAGTGAGGAATGCAATTTACTTCTTTAGATGGCTGTCTAATCTCTTAGGTCTAAATATTGATTATGCTAGCTGGAATCCTACATAAATTTCCTCGTTTTTTTTTTTTCCTTGAGTTTTTTGGTGTGGTTTAGTTTGTTTGTTTGTTTGGTTTTTTGGGTGGGGTTTTTTTAAGCTTCATGAAAATTTGTTTGCAATATTTCAGTTATGTGTGGAGGAGAAATTATTTGACTGTTTTATATTTTATATTTGACACTATTGTTCTCAAAAAAAAAAATCTTTATAAACACTAAGAAAAAAAATTGCACTCATGTTGTAACAAGTGGTTTACATTTTGAACAGAATTAGATGCAGGAGGAGAATGATACCTTTTTTACAGCTTTTATGAGGTCTCTCTCCATTCCATTAAGAAGGGGAATAATTTTTCCCCTCTGGTCTTTGTATGAAGTCATGGAGTTTCTGTGGGGTACCACGTCCCACACTGGCTTGAAACAGAGGTCTACATACTTTTATGGTGACAGCATACACTGAAGGAATTCTAATACAAGTAACATAAAAAGTTCCCTAATGCTCTGCTAGAAACAAAATTTGATGCATTCATTTTTAAAGCATGACGACTAATAATGCAGGAGTTTTTTTTCTGCAGGGGAAAATAGTCTTTCAAGCTAAATAACATACTGTGTTAGAAAGAAAAGAAAAATCACTGCAAGCACTGCAATATCAGCCTATCTGCTGTCATTTCATCAGCTGGAGCTAGAAGTAAATGCACTTCCACATTTTTTATTTAGAGGCAAAACTATTAACTTTGGTCTCAGATGGCATTGAAATCTGTCCACAGCTGAAATTATTTAGCACATTCATCCATCCATAATGAATCCTTATCCATACCATCTGATTTTCTCGCCTCCTCTGAGCCTCCTTCTGCCTCTCTGTTCTGCTCAGTTCCTAACTTATAGGCCTGAGGTCCTCCTACTCCTCTTTCTGTGGAGATATATTGGAACTAGATGTCAGGAAATATTCGGTGGTATTTCCATGCTTTGCAACATGTACAATACATTGGGGATTATGCAAGATTTACTGAGGATACACACAGGCTTTTGCTGCAATTTCTAATGAAGATTATCAGTGATATTTTGAAGAGTTAATGAAACATTTTGATATTGTTTGTATTCCTGTAAGAATATCATAATCTCTAGGAAATTTTCTTACTTTGCTCCTCCACAGTGGTACTACAGATATCTACAAGAAACTCATCCTGATCTGGAGAGAGCAAGCTGGAATCCCTGCAGAAGGAAACACTTCAAATTCTGAGTCAGTCAATAAGGAGGTTTGCATACAATTTTTCAGAGTATAAACCATTTGCTATCATTTCCCAATTGTGTTAGAATGTAGTATTTATCAAAAATATTCTTCTGACATCTTTTATTTATGAACAGAAGATGATATTGGATTTGGGGATTTAAAAATTTTGTTCTACCTCTTTTTTTGGAGATTATAGCATGGTTCTGATGCTAAATACAATTTGTCAGATGCTTTCAGTTTTAAATGCATAATTAGATGTGAATTTATTGTTATCCCTATTTACTAACAGCTCTGATGTAGTGGTATTTTCTCTCTGAACACTGAAATTAAGGAAGATTACAGTCAATGCTGCAACAGGGTTATGTACCCTCACTGAATTCCCACGGCTAGCACTGTGTGAGACAAGCTGACTGCCTAGCTGAGAAATGGCCACTGAGCAGTGAAACCGAATATTCACCAGGGACACTATTCCTCACTAAATGACAAGCATCAAATGGATCAAATGTATCTCAAATAGTAAGTCACTACCTTTTGCTTTGCAAATGTTTCGGTACAAGTTATGATTACACCTATTAAACAGTATTTCTTTACTCAATTAGGCTTAAAATTGTGATATTCCTCAGTAACACATTGAAATGACCCTTCATGCAGAAACTTTTAATCAGAATTACTGCAAATCAAACAAAAAAATGCTTTGGACTGTGGCTCCTGTGACCAGGTCTCTGTTCACTCATTTGTTAAAATCAGATGTGTAAGTAGCAAGGTTTTAATATTTATTTTTAGGAAAGACATTTGACATGAGGTATTGTTACACTGACTGACAATCAATGCAGATTGAAAATCTGCACTACCTGCCCCACACTGCCCCCAGAATATCATCATTTTGTCTTTTCCTAAAAAATCAGTTATTGATGCATAAATGCATGAATTCTGAATTTTATCAATAATTATCTCTAAATGAACTATGTTTATATAGATCAAAATAGATTGGCAATTGAAAAGAACATAGACTAATGACAAACTAAGGAAGGATATAGGAAAGGTGCTATCTTCACTCAAGTGTACACTATATGAGAAAAATGAAATAAAAGTCTTAAAATGAGATAAAAAGTCTTCAAATCCTTTCATCTCATTAGGGAACTCTATTCCTACAAAGAAAAAAACACCCTAGTAATCAAAAAAAATCCATTTCTTTTTTTTCTGCACAGAGCTTAATTTCTTAGACCATTTAGACTACAGCATCTCTAGCACACGGAAAGTTGAACCAAAATAATTTCCTTAGTATTTGCAATAGCAAGTAATTGCAAACATATAATTTTGCTCTTTCTTTATAAATATGTTTCAATGATGTTAAATGTTTGAAGAGGGCAAGATCACCTAACAACAAAATATGTCAGAGTCCTATTATAGAAAGGCTCACCCAAGATATTTAGAGAACAAATTCTAAAATTAAATGTTATATCTAAAGCAGATTGAAACGTTGAAGAAGGACACAGAAAAAAAATACAGTGACATTTGAAAAGACAGATATTTTTGTCATCCCATGACTTTATTGTGTTATTTTAGCTGCTATTTATCTTAACATAATTTGGACTACTGACACAATACAAACAAACACCAAGAAACTTCCGCAAATTATTGTTTTTCTTCTCTAATAGAATCTCTTCAGTATTCTAAGGGTAAATCTTCACCAAGTATCAGCACAACTTCCATAGGGGATCTTTTCTGCTGTCATTCTTTGGGCTTGAAAGGAATCCCTTCCATCTGGCCCTGGTTCTCAAATTCCTCAAAGCGTCTTATGATCAACCATGACCAAAAGAGATTTACCCAGTTTTCACAACACTTCTACTCATGTGCCAGTATTTCTCTCTCTTTCATTCTTCCCTGCAATCAGTTCTTTCAGATAAATTTGCAGAGTCATGTGTTCACATGAAATATGAGATAGGAAAGGAAGAAAACTAATGCTAAAATTCTTTATCTATAATTTTCATTTTTTCAAGAAGTGCATGGATTTCATTAACAGCCTTAGAAAGTGGCAGAAGCTGGAGCAGTAGACAGGAGGCATAAGAGGGCAGAGAAAACCAACAAATTGTATGAGGATATTGAAATACAGGCTTGATGAGGCAAGGGACGGACTCAGGGAGGTGACAGCTGAACTTCCAGTCCTATTGTCAATGTCTGTCACTGTTTTGCAAGCCTATTCTGAAGTTTCTCCTTGCAGAGACTGCATCCCTGCTAGCTCCCTGCAAAATCCTGCATATCCTTCTATTCTTCGTTGATGAAAGGAAGATAAAGATAAATTAAACGTGCATCTGTTGACTTCTAACCACTACGCTTTAATAGTCACTCACTCTTGCAAGGCACTTCAGAGCACACTTGCAGCACTCAAAAGCAGAATGTCCTGCATATAGCTTCTGGCATCAGCTGCGTTGCATTCAAAGCATTTATCATCACTGTGGCTCTTTGAACCTTCCCAGGACTGAGCCTCCCAGTGTGACTCCCTTCTGTACAAAAACCTTAGTCAATCAATACTAATACTATGAGAGCTCATGCTGCACAAACCCCAGTATTATTTCACGGTGAAGCAGAAATTTTAAGAATGCACACAGTAGCTTCAGGAAGGGCTGTTCTACATCTTAATTTAATTTTAAAAATACACCAACTTTGCATAGCAAAAAACATATTACTAAGCACACTAAAGCTTATGATATATTAGCATATATATCATATATATCATATCATATATAACATGAACAAAAAATGGCAGAAAGGGAAGACTAGACACCAATTTAATAACTACCTATTTTGTGAAGTATGACACTTACATACAAATCGCAGACCCTTTACACCTTGAAAACCTTTCTCTTTTTTTGTAGTATGCATTATAAACCAATCACAGAATTCAAATTAAAAAATCAACCTTTGTCTCCCCCAACCTATTTTTATCCTGCATTGCATTATTTAATGCACAATTTTTTGCAAAAAAAAATTTAAACTGGAAATATTGCTACTTTCACTGGTGTACTGCAAAACTAAAATAAAATAACCAAAAAATAGAACAATTAAAAGAAAAATATAGAAACAAATATAAATTGGAAATTAAAACACATATTGATCTCTGAAAGAATATAGGTTTTACTATTTATTTTTCAAAGAAAATAAAAGAAAACATGTATTTTTCTTATTTTGAAGAATAAATGACTATTTCAGTGTTTCCTGTGGTTCAGGAATTCAGTTTCTGCTACAATCAAACCATCCTGTCCACCCAAGCAGAACCTCACTCCCTGAGAAGGATTTAGGCCTAATAAGAGGACTTAATGATTTGTTTCATGACTTGCTTATCTGGCAATTTCTTGGATATTATAGGAGGATTACATTAGCTTTGCGTGTCATAGGGAAAGGATATGCAGAAATGCCCATGAATATTGAAATTCAGAGTATTGTTGAATTTTATACAGTTCAAAGATCACTTTTTAAATAACTGGGTGAATGATTTGGAAATGAACGGTGAAGACAGCATCAGAGGACTGTGAAAATAAAATTACAATAATGCTTAAAACAATAAAAAAAATTTTGTGTTCACTTATTGTTAAATCAAACAAAAAAGAAACAAACTAATCCTCACCATTTCCTCCCTAAGGGACAGTGACTTGGCTACAGCATTCATGTCTAGACAATAGAAATTAATTTTATCTGCACACATTTCTCTTCAGCATTTAAGGAGAGTGGAGGCATTCATTAAATTTAAATCAGAGTGCTGTGAATGCTGAAGTATGCTGAGGGGCAGAAAAAAGCCCCCACTCTGCAAACTGTTGTGCACAAGCAGTTCAAGGCATGCAAGGAGTCCCACTGGATTGCTCAGTGGGAGGATCAGCAACGCTAAGTCACCAAACCCTGGGTCAGCATCATTTCAACAGCAATGGCCCAGGTCCCTGACCATGCTGGACTGGCTTTACAGATAAAGCTATTCAGAGAGCTATGAAATAGATTAACAGGTAACATTATGTCTATGCAGTATCATGACATAAGCTGTTTATTCAAATGAGTTTTTCTGCCATTTCATGAGATTTGTTAGCATGCTGTTGAAATACTCCTGTGAGAATTTTCTCACAAAATGTCTAGCTGTTCTGCCAATATTGTATCTTTGCTCATTATTACTCAAACTCCCCCCCAATGAGGTAGCAAAATTTTAGTCTGAAGTATTGTCTATTGTTTAGCAACAACAATTAATGATGCAACTTTAAGCAGCAGCAGATCCCCAAGAGAATTGTTAATTAGAAAGCCTCTTGCTCTCTATAATACAACCATATTTTTTCCATACAGAACTCTAGAACAAACAGTGATTTTGTTCATATTTCCTCTAACTTTCCAGGCAGCAGAATTCCTATGATATTTTGAAATTCTCCATCATCTGAGGCAAGCCTTTTAAATGCAGTACAAGAGTGACCAAGACTACAATTATAGCTTTATTTCATGAAGTCACACTGCAACTGCCTGAGCTTACAAGTCCATTTATCCAATTTCTTGCAAGGGCTCTTTCAAAAAGTTTTGACAGGCAGCTAAAATAACAGCGAAACGTGAAAACACCCATGCCCCTGTTCCTTCTGGAGCAGCTGCAGATGCACATACCAGAGGAGCTGTCAGCTCCTGGGGGCAGTGTGTAATATAATTTGATATAGCAGCCTTCAGAACAGAGACTAGCAATATTGCTGTCCTAGCAGAACTGTTGGCACTAAGCTCTGCTACAACCCTCTGCTTCTGTTTGTCAGACTGTAGTGCTCCAGAATAGGATGACTGAAGTGACAGGACACTAATTGTACTGTCATACATGACCCTCTGACCAGGGTATATTCACCTACCCTAAATGAATATCCTTTAGAAGATTCCTGAGACGAGCTGCATGTCAAAAAGAATACAGGTGAGCTCATGGATATACAAAAATGTGCCTAAAGGACTGGTCATTTTTTCACATTGATGTTGCCATTCTCATTAGAGGTTGTTCCCTCTCACAAGAGCTTTTGTTTTGAAAACTGCAGGCAGATAGGCTTCTGGGATGAGGTGTTTTCTCCTGAACTGACATTTCACCAGAACACGCATCTGCAGGGCTATTCTTTAACTCTGCCATTCAATGTTTGTGTTCTGTTTCCTGGAATCATTAGAATGTTTTCCAAAAGATGGATGGTGAGAGCTAAGCTGACAAACTTTAGAGGAGAGCAAAAGGCCAGTCCCATAGACAAGACGAGATTCAGCTCAATTCACAACTTAAACAGAACTTATAAAAGGAGAGCAACCTTCTTATAGGACAAGGGGAATATTTTATATTAAAAGAAGAGGGATTTATATTAGGTTTTGGAAAGAAATTCTTTACTGAGTGGGTGGTAAGGCACTGGCACAGATTGCCCAGAGAAGCTCCATCCCTGGAAGTGTTCAAGGCCAGTTTGGATGGGGCTCTGAGCAACCTGGTCCAGTGGGTTGCATTCCTGCTCATGATGTGGGGATTTGAATGAGATGATCTTTAAGGTCCCTTCTAACCAAAACCCTTCTATGTTTCTATGACTCATATCAAAATTATTCAGACTGTGTACCTAGGTAGCAAAAGACAAAGAAATTATTTTCAAAAATTATCAAGAAAGGGCATTAACACCTCAGTCTTTCCAGGACACTGAAGACTACTAACGGCTGTCACAGTTAAAACCAAATATACTTATCACAAATCAAAAGACGTATTTGGGAAAGCTACCAAGTTCCCTTTCTCCTAAACAAATTACAATCAATATGGCTCATTTAGGAGTGGAAAGTTTATGTCCGGTTAGGAAATGTGATATGGAATGAGTAGGAAGCTCAGTTGGGATCATTAAAAGCAGTGAATCAGCCTTGGCTCTCTACAACTTACATGTTTTTCCCCTCTGCTTGACTCAGCCTAGTCTAGTTGGTCATTGGAAAATCTGTAGGATAAGATTTTCAGGAAAACATTAATTTCAGCTACAAGCTGCAGCTGCTTAAAGCTGGTTATCCAAAAAATCTAAATTCTTCTGTCTATATATAGTTTCAGATATTGTAGATGTCTATGAGTCTTTGTATTTTTCTAGATTGATTACAGTTCCCGTATCTAAAAATTTTGCTGCTAGTTTTTCTTTTTTTGCTATAAAGATCAGCCCAATAACAAGAAGTAAATTAATACTACAGAACACATAGAATTTAATAATGTCTTGCCAAGTAGAACTGTAAAACTAAAACCAAACACAAACAAAACAATAACAACAACAAAAAAGTGGAGTTATATCTTTTAACAATCTTTACTAAGATGTAGAAAGATCCTTAATACTGGTTACATACAGTGACAGAGATAAATAACATTCTAGAGCATCTTAGATTACTCTGATACATGGCATTAAAGATTACTCTGTAAACATGGCATTAAAGGAAAGTCAAATGAGAAACTTTACAACAATCATGACAATATTATTGTTTAATAAATACACATTTCCCTGACCCAGATAGAGAAATAACCTGAAAAGGTTTGAAAAGGTATCAGAAAATAAAGGCAGTATGGGTTTAAAAGCTCCTTGCTACTGTTTTGCTAGTAAGTTTTGTTAAAATGTATAAATTTTGCACATTACAGGCATGGTGGCACTGGCTAAAAACTCAAAGGGATGATAGCAAAATACTTACGTTAAGAGCAATTTAAATTGCAACTACAGGGTGAAGGAATGATAATGACATGTCAGAAATACATCACTAACAACTATTCATTTTAAGTGTTTCCATTAACAAGGTTTCACCACATAAATAATTAATGATTGCCAAACATGTTTAAGTATTTGAAAATTCACCTATGGAAGCTATTTAAAAACTAGATGTCTACAGAATTCCCAGTTAAAAAAACCCAAACAAACCAATCAAACAAAAACCTGAAAATCCCAGATGTTAAAAATGGTAAAGAAAGCAAATGCAGTAGGCAAGGCCACTTTTTGGTGCATGGCCATAGCAGTTCATATATTGTTCCATGTAAATATTTCTGTTAACAGCACAAGTAGCAGCAATGGGAGCAGCAACAGAACAAAAGTATACTTTATTTATCCCTAATGCTGTCCTATACAACATTTTCTTTTAAGGGATAGAAAGCAAAGCAAAAAAGTAGCAACTTATGGTAAATTCAGAAAGGAAGTAAGAAAAGTAAGAACTGTACAATAACACCAGCATCACATCTCAGCAGATCGCCTTGGCTCTCTTTGCAGTCAATGAGGAAAGAGGTGTGTTTTCTAGCATGAGAAAAATAAGATTTTGGAGGATTTCCCCACACATGCGTTAGACGCTTTCCAACTATATAACAGTAGTGGAGTTGTGTGAACTCTCACTCCATACAGTATTGATAATGAGTGTGAAAATTTTTAAAACCTGCAACTCTCTGTACCTACCTATCATATTGTAATGTTTTCAGAAGTCAGTTCTTCTTGGTATAAAGATCATTAGGAAAAAAAAAACCTGAGACTCAAGTCTTTCAGAGACCATGTTAAGATATACTATGTTTTTATCTAAGGATGCATCCTGGAGTCTTGAGGCAATTGGCTGATGTCAAGACCCCCCAAAGTATAACAGAAATTGCTAATAACATTCAGATTTTCAGCTTGCTGTATGTAAATGCCTTGTGGTCACTTTCTTCTAAACATTAGCCCGTGCTTAAATAATAATAAAAGAATGCCCCTCAAAACCACATTATCTAAGACGGCATTTTAACAAACTTTTTTTTTTTTTTTAATCCCTTTCGACATAGTTTGCCTAATGTTTATTTTTCCAATTCTCAAACCCTATCCGTCAGGATCACCTCCCACAGTCATTTTTTTCAGACCAGCAGTCTGAGCTGGTGGTTGACTTCAGCACAAGTCTCCTTGCACATTTCATCATTCTCTTCCTGCACCAGAGAAATGGAAGAGATGATGATGATGAGGATGATGATGATGATGATGCCTTTAACCACACTGTGTTCCTACACTGTGAAGAGTCAAACAGCCTGTGCTTTGAAGCATGTCAAAGGACCTGCTTGGCGAAATACTGTGATTATTTTTTTTTCGCCACAAAGGCCTCTCTCACTGCATGTTTTATCCCACAGTCTGGACCTCAATTAGTCTTTCATGGGACATTCAGCTTTGTCTTGATAAAGCTTTGACTTCCCTCTTAGACATAAGTACTTTGATCCACTCTGTCTCCATTTTTTAACCTCACTTTAATTCCAAAGCTTACTGCTTGTATTTTTATACCAATATGATTTTTAGGCAAAAAATTCCTTGAGTATTCATAACGCTGTTTCATTTATTCCTCTTAGTTTGAATTGAACACCCACACATAGGTGTCAACAGCATCAGAACTATCACTACTAGTTTATTTTCCTGCAGAGCAAAGGATTCCAGCATCCAGTGTCATGGCTTTCTGAGGAGACTTCCAAATTAGATTAAGTTTTTTAATTGCACCTGTCTTTCATTCAACATCTTTCCTTTTCACTTTGGTCTTGGCAGCTTGTGCTATTCAGACCTTTGAAAACCAGACAGATGGATCTCTAAATCTAACAAGTGGACCAGTAAGAAGGAAAAACATGGAACTATGCTAAATAGGTGCTGAAGTAGCCTCAGTGCCTACAATAACATGTCAACCATTTTTCCATTCCAGCTTGGTGCTAGGCATCTTTACTGAGCTGTGTGGCTCTCACACAGAACTCTTCTCTGTACTTCCCTACTCTGTCCCTGCACCTCTTACCCTGACTTGCTCTGGAAGAGCAGAGGAAAGGATACTCCTAAATTCACCTTGAAAATAAAATAATCACAAATTAGAATCTGGAAAATAGGAATTAAGCTAGTAAGTAGCCCTCGCATCACTAAGTTCTTCCGCTTCGCATATGACTTAAAGTATTTTCTATATTTTAAAAATAATTATGCATACTGTTTCTATGACAACTGACCCAGATTCCTAATGAGCTTCCCTTGGTACTACTACTACTACTACTACTGCATGGAAGCATAATTATTTCCTGTGGGTAGATTTCCCTTGTCTGTGCTCTAACTCAAAGCCTGACCTGTCTGTCCTGGATTACATGCAGTGTGCCAAGAGACTTCAGCTTTGGAGAGCTTTTTTCTTGCCAAACCTTTTCTCCCTCTCTGGTTTGGAAAGAGATTGGCAGCTGAGAAATGCTGCAGCAGCATGGAAAGCAGCTAGATGACAGCCATAAGCCGATGTCATTCGGTTTAGACAGGAAAATTAATTCTAGTAATATCATCAAACATTCATGGATCTTAAGGGAAAATCAGTATTTCCAAGAGACAAAGTTCCTGTGTGTCTGCATGATTACTGTTTTCGAGGTCTTGCGTATCACCAGGACAGCTACACTATCACTGTTTTATTTTGGTCTTGTATCTCACATAAGAACATTCAGCAACTTCGAAGAGTTCGTGCTCCAATGTGGTAACACAAATCCACACGCTGTTCTATATAAAGTCCTTCAATCTCTTTTGCTAAACTTGTTTAATCTCCCCTAATTCAATGCTAACATTAAAATTTCAGTATGTATACTTAGCTAGGAAAGACTATTTTGTTGTTGGGTTGTGGTGTTGGTTTTGTTGCAGTTTTTTTTCTGAAAATGGCACGAAACATAAGCAAGACTTTTCCTTTAGAAATAAAACCAAATTAATTAGGAGAAATGTAATGAGGTTTTAAAACCTGAAAACTCAGTAATTATCAGGTGAACACTATTGGACAGTGAATTACACCAAAGTATGAGTGGTCTCACCAGAAAGTTTATAGAAACATGGTTAGCCTAGATGATCTAGTGCTGTATCTTTTCTCCTGCTTCTAAAGTCTGCGATGGTAGGCTGAACTCTTTTCCTGTGAGAGATTTATGAAACTGCATCTCTTATATTCTCTCTCAAGTGTTTGTAACAACACCATCACTGAAGTGGTGATGCAAAAAACTAATTTTGAGCAGCTCTCAAAAAACTCCAGATATTTTTCTCATTCTTTCTTGCTGACATTTTTTTCAAATTATTGTTTTTGCATATGATACATCTATGAACACATCTTTTTCCTTTAGGGGTTTCACGGCGAATGGAGGTGAATTTTGGTGTGTGCTTCACACTTAGCAAGTTCTACTTTCCTAATTCAATAATCAACTTTGCATCAATCTACATTCATTCCTAAATCATTAATTACTTCAGAGATTATAAGGTGTTAATTATGACTGGCATAAAAATCAAGGCACTCAATGAAAATACAGAAGTAAAATCCCTAAAATTAATTTACTTTTTTATACTCCTAAATGGCCTTAAGCAGTGTTGCGATTTGAAACCAACCTGTGCTGTTCTCAAAGCTTAGACTATATTTTCCTCAGGTCCCTCTAGAAATACTTTTACATATGTTTATGTTTCACTTTATAGTGCAACTTGTATTCCGTATTTCAGGGTGCTTTACAACATTTGCAGTTTTCCCATCACCCCTACTGCCACAGTGTCCTGGTTTTGGCCAAGGACAGGGTTATTTTCTTGCAAAAGCCATGAAGGGGCAGAGCCTGGAGCAGTCAGGGTGGGATGCTGCTGGCTGCAATTTGAGTCAGGCTGGTCTCAGTGAACATTTTCCATGTCTATCACCCTGTCTTTTTTGAACACTTTTTTTATTAATATTGATACTGTTAGTGCTCATTTTCTTATCTCATTGCTGTTACCAGTAAATTGTTCCTATCTCAACCCCGTGATCTTTGCCTTTTGTGTCTCCAGCCACCCACAGGAGGTGGGGAAAGAGAGAGGAAGGGGAAGCAGGCGACCGGCAGTGTAGTTTGGAGCCTTGGGGATGGAAGGCACTAAACTGGGGAGTACCATTTCTAAACCAAGACAGTCACAGTGCTTTGTGGACACAGCATGAGGAGTTAATGA
Organism: Eulacestoma nigropectus; assembly: GCA_013397775.1. NCBI lineage: Eukaryota > Metazoa > Chordata > Aves > Passeriformes > Eulacestoma > Eulacestoma nigropectus. The sequence continues at coordinate 215,455 of VZTE01006485.1, read as the reverse complement.
CAATTGTTTCAAACATATGTTTGAATAACATATGTTTCTTCAAGGATACTCATATTAAAAATGTTTGCAAATAAATAGATGATGTTAAAAAAAAACATAGGCAGTAACATAAAAAAAAAATCCAGGAACTTTTTTCTCTTATTTGGCCTCTCACAATCACAATTTTTTCTAAGCCTCATCCACCTTACAAATTGCTTGAGATCTTCCTTTCACTACCACATCAACCCTACAAAACCAAGAAGAGGTTTGAAAACAGATACACTGATAGGAGTTATTTTATCAGAATCATTAGTCAAGTTACAAACAAAAAGCTCAAAAGATCTGACAGATTGAAGTACAACTCCAGTGAGAACTCAGAAAGGGAAACCCTTGAAAAATGGTAGTTTTGGCAGTCCTTAAGAAAGCAGCACAAATCACACGACCTATCAATGTCACTGAAAAACAGAGGTTTTCAATTACCTGCAGAGCACTAACTGTGCACCTGTTATTCCTTGATGAATCACAAACACATCATCTTGGACTACTATTCAAATTTCATTGCAATTTACCATGAAATTAAATCATTAGCAAGGATAATTTGAAGAGTTACCTTCTGCTTTGTTTTATGCTCTGCAAAATTGAAATAATTCTTGCTACATATAAACCAAAAAGGAATTTCCTTCTGGCTGTTGGCAGTGCTTTCCACCTGCAGAAGATCATTCAGTGCAAGCCAACTCTGCTGCGATTTATCTGTCAATGAATTTGTCTGGCTTGGATCATACTGGATTATTTTAACTTTTCCATCACCACTGTAAATTAAGCAAGTCTCAGTGTTCCCTACAGCTCTGGTGACATTTGCATGCACTATTTCAAAAGCATGACACCAGCTTCATTGCACTCAAGAAATACTCACGGACACCCACTAGTGCTGTCAGTTGTTCAATGACTTTTATGCAAGTATAAATTAACCTAGCAGCATCATAAAGAAATATTAACCTTAAAAGCCAACTTTTTTTACAACAGTTCTCTGAATAATAGATTATTATTAGGTGAAGGAGAAGTTATTTATCCTATATAGTCTAAACCAACTCCAAATAGGTTTTCACCTGGGATGCTCCATGTAATTAGGATTTGATTCGTCATGCTAAAAATACTAGTGTATTTTAGTTGGAAATTAAAGTTATTTTTGTATAAGTATCTTTAAAATCTTACCCAGGTTCTTATAAAACCAAACATAAGTCCTTCTGATGATTGTTGTATCCAAGCATTGTGAAAACACTTGAATCTGACTCATGTCAGTATAGCATCAGATCAGATGTGTTTTCTGGAAAATAGGTAATAATACTCATTTAACATGTCCTCTTAACCTGCATGCATCAGCTGCATCCCCAAGCTTTGCTATGTTGAGCTCGAAATGATACAGTTTGCAATTACTGAAAGCTTCCATCTGACTTCACATCTACTAAAAGTGCATCCTTTTCAACTGTGCTCTGGTTCACAGATAAACTAGTGACGTGCTTAGGCTGAGCTGTTAAAACCAAATATCTTTCACACATTCCTAGCACTTGGGGGTTTGTTTCTGACACTTGAGAAAGACATTTTCTGCCTTTGCACAGTAGTCTTTTCTACTTCAGCTTGAGAAAAATATTATCTTCTGCCTATGTATAAGTAGCAAAAATAACAGGAACAGGAGGCTTCAGGAAATAGTGTTAATTAAAGCAGTATGTTAAAAAAATTAGTGGCACAATATCAACGCCTACTAAAAGAGAAAACAAGAGTTTGTGAACACCATTTCCCTTTTTTTTTTTTCTGGAGCTCATTTACAGCCTGATTTTCAGCTGCAACCTCACGTGCAGCTCACAAGCACTGAGAGCTACAGCTGTATATTCAGCATACTTGAAAATAAGGCTGCAAGCCTTATTCCTGTTGCTCTGTTTATTTACTCTGAAATCCAGGCCTGCTGCCGCTGCTCTTTTTACTTCTTTGAACAAGTGCATTTTAAAGACAAATCTCTAGGAATTCATTAAATATGTATTTCTTGGATGAGTTTAATAATTGAGCTCAAGAGCAATTTTGACATGAAAACCTTGGAAAGGTCTCTCAAAATCCTGATCAGTGCATGCTTAACTGCTTTTTTCTTGTTTGAGGGTCTTATTTTAGACTGAAATACATCGGATTATTTTTAACTACATCATATTTTGTGAATTATATAATTTATCCACAACTATTACATAGTTTAAAAAATTGTTTGGGGCAAAACAATGACTACTATTATATTTTTTTTTATATTGTCCAATTATTTTTTGGCAAGACCAAAAATAACCAGCTAAATTCTTCATACGCAGAAAATATTTTCTAGCATTTACCTCCTTTAGGGGTGAGAGGTGGTGAGGTGAGTGGGTAACAGATGCAGGAGCAACCTGAATTGAATGTTCATGGCAGAGAAGTAACAAAAGGAGAACAGAGAGAGGTATTTTAAAAAGTAAAAGCAAAATCTGCTCACTTCTCAAACATCTGACTAGTAGTTTCTCATTAGTGCAAACTACTTACAAAAATCAATGCATTTTATTTTTGTATTATTTGAAAAAATCAGGTCATTGAAGTTCAACATATTAAACAAAATAGTTTTGCACATTAAGACATATTATTTCCACTTTTTTTTTTTTTTAATTCATATCTTTGACATGGAAAGATATTAAGGAAGGTATGCATAGCATGTCATAATATTAATTCCAAATTCTACATTTATCATTTAGCTACTTATTACTCATTATCATTCTACTCCAAAATCAACTTGAGAGTCACAAGACTGCAATCTATTTAATGAACTTGTACATCAACACTGAGATTTATTTTAAGAAGCTGAAAGTAACAGTAACAATCATCACCATAAATGCATCATTCATTCAGCATGGAAACTGTGGAACATCTTAGATCTATACCCCATTAAGCATACCCAAAAATATTGTATTTCATTTTTTAGCAAAAGTAAAAGTTGTTCTATAGGTTACCAGGAGCCAGATTAAAAAAAGAAATTCCACTAAGACTGCAACACAAAGCCCATATCAAGAAAGGATCACATTTACCTGAACCTACTGTAGGGAAAACAAAAGTCAAACTTAGTTTAAATTAACTGAAATTTTCTCTCTGCTTAGAAGATATGTCACCAAAAAATTCTTAACCTACTTTATTGCTGCATAGACATGTGCAGAAATAATAATGACGGTGAGTAAAGAGTTCTACGGTTTAATCTTGTTGAAATAAGTATCTGATTAGATGAGAAGGATTACCATAAGTCTTAGACTTTAAACTGCAATTTGAATTTGTAAACACATCTGTCTGATATGTCTGCCATGGGTTATAATGAAAACAACAATGCTCAGATATTACTATATTATTTTCAAGCAGTAAAAATAGGAAACTCCACAGACTGTCCCAGGAAGACTGTATATGCAGAACAACTTTGTTGTAATGCAGTGACTATTAGTACTCAGGAATCAGAAAGAAGTGAGCTATAATGCCCAGAAATGCAGGAGAAGGCTAAAATATAGAGTTTTCATTAGCAAAAAAAAAATCTTTTAGTGTGCAAAAGACTTGTAAAGACAGTAAAAATATCTACTGCTTACTGCACTATCAATAACCCACTAAGAGGGAGCACTGTCGAATTTGAATCTCTATCAGACAGGACTTTTACAAAGTGCCTCCCCTATAACAGAATCACTGCTAATCACATAATCCTTCATCAAGGCAATTTTCCCTTTCTTTAAGAGAAGCTGAACATGTATGAGAAAATGAAACCTAAAAAAAAGAGAAAGCAATCTGAGGAATTTCACATTTTATACTAGTGAAGGACAGGCACCCTTGATAATTACTGTCAGAAGGATCTTGCCTGAAGGATTGTCTTGAATAAAAAAAAAAAATTCAGAACACCTCTACAAGAAAGAATAATAAGTATACTGTCAAATTAATATTTTCAACACCTTTATTCCCTGTTACCTTCTTCTTTTTTTTAACAGATTTTAATTTTTTGCTACTTTCATTGGGAAAGTCTAACCAATTTGTAGGTTTTTCCTACAAATTTATAGAATCCTACTAGAACAGCAATAGGCAAACAATTTCAAGATGTGCCAGTACTTTTTCCTGACTTCCTTACTGTTTCCAGTGCAGTATTCACTGACCACCTCAAATCCCTATCACTTTCTCCCTCTGCTTTGTGCCAAAACACTCAAGCACCTTCAGTCACTGCATAGGAATTCAGGTCGCAGATTTTAAAGTAGGAAACATGGAAGGCAACAAAACTCTTAGCATGGAGCAAAAGAAACATGGGAAGCTTCATGGCATCATGGCAGAGCTTTAAATAGCAGTCAGCAATAATCGGGAAGTGTAACAGTGCATATGCTCCTTAAAAAAGGATAAAGAATGTGGGACTGGAAAGTCTCTTGATTATGATAAGACAAACTTACGTAGCAAAGCAGGTGAGAGTTTCAGACTTCTAAAACTACACCCCTCCCTAAATAGAGTCACACTGACCCACACTACTTAGCCCAACATCCTTTCTCACCAGGAGATATGAAGATCCTAGGAAGAGTTGGTATTTACAGGTTTCCCTTAAGGACCTTTCAATCCTTTCCCTGCTGTAAAGTTCAACAGTCTTCTGAGCTGGAGATAATTTAACACGTTCTCTTCAAGTGCTCTTAGGGAAAGACATCACCACACTCACTGTTCATTGTGCCTGGAACCTGGGAGCTTGGAGTTTAGCTTGCACAATTTCATGTGATCCAGTTGCTTCCAGCTCGAGACAAACTGAATTTCTCACATCAAAAAACCTTTCAGAACCTGGCAGCCCCCCATCCAGTACCTTAAGCACAAGCGTAACACTGCTGTGCTCATGACCAAAGCATCTTTTTCATATTTAGGGGGTCAAGCATTTGCATCCATGCTTAAAGACTTAAGGCTCAAAAGTCTAAATCTGCACTTGTTTCCTCCAGAGTGATCTTTTCTTAAGAAGAAATATATCTGCCAATATTTTACTTTTTATTATCTTTTCTTCCTTTTTTAAAACCCCCCTAACTTGGTCTGTTTAAAGTAGTAAATTTTTCCTCATTTCTGTACTCAAAATATCACTTCTCAGCTTTTCGGAAACTGAAATTTCATACAATATTGAGCAGAATCAAAAGAAATCAATACTATTTACTTACTTGTTAGCTGCACCTGACTTGAAAAGTTAGAATATGAATGGAGCACTCTGTTCACAGTAGTTAAAAGATATTTTACTTGGTAGTAAAAATATAGTCTACATAATAAACATTATTGTCAGTATATACAGGAAAACTTACTTAGTAAAAATAGCGTTCAATATTATGATTAAACTCTTCGGACAAACTCTCAGTCTTGAAAAACAAGCAAAATAGCTGGGTTTCTGAGTCTTGTAAGAAATTGAAGAGGAAGTACTGGTACTTTGAATGCCTAGGGAGAAGCTAGATTATCTGTGCCATATTAAACACTTCTGCTTGTGTGCTGGTCCACTCACTGGCATTCACTGCCTTCTGCACAAACTTACCACACTTTGATCTCTTGATCTGCCTCAAGGTGCTAGACTTCACTCTCCACTGAATCACTCTTTGGACATTTTTCCAGTCTTTGCTGCTTTGCAAACATGGATGCACCTTCTCCCTAACAAAAACAACTCCCTACTCTAAAGATCCTTTATTGGATTCTTTAATTAAGCCCTTAAAGCTCTTCTCTGCCTAACTTAACTGCACTTGTTCCATTAATACTCTAGGTTTCCCTTTTTTTTCCTTTTGTTTTTAAGTAATAAATTCTATTAATTTCACTTCATTACTTCATTCATTCACTTCATCTTTTCACTCATTACTTCAATGCATTTCACTTCAGTTTTGTGGGGTTTGGGTTGGTGGTGGGGATGGAACAACATGTTGGCATGTATTTGAATGACTAATAGCAAGATCTGTGAATGGAGATTTAAGCAGCAACTTAAAAATGCAACAAAGTAAGAGCAGGAAATAGGGAAGGATCATAGTGATACAAATCAGCAAAAAAAGAAATGCGACAAAAATCAAGGAAAGCAGGGAAGAAATTCAGGGTATCCTAAAAAGAAAAAAGTATAACAAGACACAACACCAAAGCCCTTATCCCCATATATTATTAATTCTCTTATGAAGAAAATTAATAGAAAAACAATCTGTATTTTTTTTCAGCATAAAAATCAATAATGCGATTTAGTATTGCTTAATTTAAGACAAAAGGATGAATAGCAGCAGTTCTAATGGCACAACTGCAGCTTACAGGTCTCTGTTTTTTTATTTACCCACAGGTAAATGGAAAGGATTACAAAGGATTACAAAGTACATCCTAAATTGAAACTAAGGACACTTATCCATGAAATAACTCCTCTTCCTTTTTAATGATCTCAAGAACAAATCTGGCCACGTTACGACTTTTTTGATCTCTGCTTGTTCTTTAGAGTATCTTGAACTTATTTTCTAGCTCAAAGTATTATTTCATATCAGGAAAAAGACAAGTGAACAGTCTAATCTACCCAAATAACAGAGAGACAAGAACACTTTTCCAATTTCTGCCTAGGCAGTTCTCAGCTCTTCTGCTGAGACTAACACAGACTTTTTCTACTAAACTTGTAGTATTTATTTCATCTTTTATTATATTGCAAACAGAATGCAAAAGTGAAATGTTCTTATTATCTTGATAATAGTGATACATGTGTAATAGATACAGATATACCACATTCATGTCATGCTCCAGCTTTTCCTGAAACACAGCATTGCTTTTTCTTGAGACTACCATGTTTCTTAACTTGGTGGTTCATCTTTCAAAATTTGCCTGTGGAGTGCAGCAGACATTCTGCTGGGACAAAATCTGACGCCTACTTAGTGGAAGTTGATGCTTGGCTATGAACACAAAATTTGTTCCCAGTAATTCTGTTAAAAAGAGGAACAAATTATTTCTTTGGTTGACTGCAAAATAGGGTACATCTGTCATTCAGCTGAATGTATGCTAAAGGATGTATCCACCTACTGAGATCCTGAGAGTTTCTTGATTCACAAGAGAAGCTCTGTAGAACAAAGTTGAGTCCAAATGGTTTCTGTGACAACTGTAGATGGGATCCATCTCTGCATTGTATCATTTCCCTCCTTCCACTGAAAAAGATGTACATCTCATATAACATCATTAAATCAGTAACAGACCATTAAATTGGGACCTTAATATTCATAAATTTGTTCAGTGGACAGGGACACTGAACACACTAGACCTATACTGTTTTGGGAGTTGAGAAAGAAATGTGATAACCACCATACAGAAATCATGCTGGGGAAATCAGGCTTTATTGATGTGCTCCACCTAAAGACTGGGATGAAATTATTTCTATTATATAAGTGCTCTTATATATGTGTATGTTGCTTACTATATTTTCCCAATTTTCTCCTAGATACCTAATAGTGCCCTAGTGCTCCAGCCATAGAATAAAAGTAATTTTATAATGACCAGCAGAACAACACAAAAATTTAATTTCATTTATTGATATAAAGAGAATGCTTTGGGTTTTTCTTTTTCATTTCTAACTTCACAGCATTTTTATCACTTACTCTATCAGTATTTCAATGTCCAATAAAAGTAAAGAACAACATGTCATAAGAGCAATCCAGAGAACCGAAAAAGCACGATTACTTTTTTTAACAGTAATTTTTAAACCACTAATATCCTGCTCAGTATCATCTCATCCCTCTCATTCCCACAATAAATGCAAACATCAAATGTGTTAATGCCCTGAGAAGGCCAAAACCCAACAAATTAGCATGCACAGTCACAGTTATGAAAAATCTCTGCTTTGAGAGACTTCCGTGTTCACCTATATATAATATATATAATAACAAATGCCCTTTTTTTCCACATGTAAGCCACATGTCAATAAAAATTGTCTGTTTCTTTAACCAAGTGTTTTATAGCAGTTCATGCTGATAAGAAGCGTATCAATAGCAAAGACATGAAATTCTGTATTTCATAGAGCAGCATGAATCCCAAAATCTTCAAAACTATTTCCGCTTTCCTGATTCCCACCAACAGATGAATCCTGGTATCATATTGTACTTGAAGTAACCTTGAAAATAATTTGCTACTAGAAACACTTCAAACCCTAGGTCACCAACAATTTTCAAATTGAGAAAAATAAGTACGTATTAAACATACATCGTACACAGAAACAGCATTCACTCAGGATTTCAGTCACCAGTTCTTTGCATCAGTAAGTTCAATTCTAAGATCTCACACTGTGTCAGTTTCTTATGGTTGATTCATATTTGTATTCTGAAAACAAAACCTTAGTGGCAACTGAAAAATAATTAACACATTTCAGCATCTAAGGGAAACACAAAACGGCTGACTAGAATATAGATGCCTAAATAAATCCATCTTATTGCAAGAGGCTAGAGGTGTACATAGAGTTCAGCTTTTCAGAAAACTTAGGCAAATCCTCCTTAGCTCAAGTAACCAGAAAGACAGCACATTATCCATGAGGAGACAAATTTCAAAATGCAGAATACTTGGGGACAGGTGGAATTCGTTTTGTTTTGTTTGTTTTGGTTTTTTTTTCATATAGTTTCCCATATCTTCAGAGTGAAAAGTAGCAGTAAACATTCTTTAAAAAATTAAAAAGTGAAAGCCATGAGCCAAAACAGATAATGAGTACATTAAACTAGCCACATCCCTTAAGTATTTATGAAACTTGAGGAGAAGCATAAGTTTGTTTTTCAAAAAAATCCTTTCCTGTATCTTGTAATTGCTAATGGGATGATTCTGCCATCCTTGTGCATAAATAAATAATGCCAGTATATTACTTCAGCCACTGAAAAGGGCCAGGAAAATACAATTATCTCAGCAAATGCCATAGCATATTTAACAACTAAATTGAATAGTTACATATAACCTGGACACATCCACTATAATTTTAGATTTCCCTTACGTTATCTATTGTAGCTTTATTCAGCCTTGATATCTTCTAAAGTTCAGAAAATAAAAATTTAAATAAATTCAGAACCTTCCTGAAAAGAAAATCCGAGCCAGAAGTGTCATTAATTGAATATCAATTTAACATACACATAAAAACCCCTCAGATGCTGGCCCATCGCCCAAAATTTGACACCTGCAAATTTGAACAATTTTGGATCTACACTACAGCAAAAAATTTGTTCATAAATATTGATAAACAATGTGACAACCATGCACAAAATATTCGTTATTAAAATAAATGCCCTGTACAGTCCTGATACTAACACAAAAGGGAATTTCTGAGCAGTTTAAAATATCTTGCATTACAATAGTATCCACTCAAACTGAAATTTTTACACTAACCATATTGTTTCTTTTAAACAAACAGTGCTGTCATCCCCGAGGATCATCCTTTTCTTTAGTTTAGCATTGCCCTCCATCTCATGTTTTAAAAATGCATTTAAGCTGGCTTTCAAAAAAGTGAGTATTTTTATTGCCTTGTAAAATCACACTTTCTATCCATGAAAGCATAATGTGTTTTGAGTAACATTGTCTGTAAAGGCAATTGTTCCATCTAAAAGTGTGTTTACATGTGCTTCACTTTTGCTCTACAAACTCTTTCACCACTCCTCTGCCCTGTGGATTGATGCAAACACTGATACAACCTGGACACCTGACTACAATTTATGGTGTCAGTGCTGATTGTGAATGTGATAACTCATAGCAGAGGTGGTGCTAAGGCGTTCTCTGTGCATGGCAGGGTCTGTTCCAACAGCCTCCTGTGTATGCTGGCTTCCCCCAAAACAACTCTCCTGCTCATGAAACAAAGCCCATAAGAACATGAGAAGTAAATGAGTCCTGCCAAATGCATAAATATCTCAACTAATGGGGCTGAATCCCATCTAGAGAGGGAAAAGTGGGCAATGATAGTAATTTTACGTGCAATTATTGAAATCAACCAGAATTGCACCAGTGCCTTGCTGTTCAGATGGATTCAGGCTGCATCTAGAAATGTCAGAAAAGGATATTCAGTTCCATTTCCTCTATGTACATGAACAGCAACTCTTTCTGGAATGAATCACTGCTTCCTGGAAATGCGCTTACGACACAAAACATTTAATTCTGATTTAAAAATTGGCAGCAGAGTAGTTTCTGGAAGCTCTTCTATTTTGCAATGGGCAGTGCTCTGATTGTTCCAAAGATGTGTTTTTATTAGCTGAAAATTTGCCATCTTTCAACCATAACTCCTGGCATATTTGCCTGCTAGAAACCATTACCAAGTCTTTCCTGACACTTGTCAAATCACCTCCCAACTTTCCTCTTTGAGGAGCTGCTGGATTGAGCTTTGTGAGGTGATCGCATGACACAGTGTATTCATGGTCTTTAATGTCACTCTATATTCTAGCATGGGGGGAAAAATCCTCTACAGGAAACAGTAGGCATTTTTGACAAGGTATTTTAGTTCTTAGTTGAGTTGGTACAGTGTTTGTTTGTGTGTATCACTCTTACACTAGATTTTGCTCCTCTATTTTTAACTGCATTATAAGTGCATAAAACCTGCACTGCAGTTAAATTGTGGAACCAGAAAGCCAAGCCTCAATTGAAATAGACACTTCCCAAACCTCATGAGAGCAGCTACTCAAAACAGTCTATAAGAAGTAAATTTTGTCACTGGTTGTGAAAGCATTTACCCACAAATCCTGACAGTTGCCAATAATGAAGCTAAGCTTCAGCACACATCCTTGAAGAATCACACAAACACTGCCTTTTTAGTATTGCAACAAAATGCATTTATGTGGGAAAAAAATCTATAATATCAGGAGTGCATCAAATATATTAAATTCCTAAGAAGAAAGCAGACAATACTTGCAAAAGAATCCCATAAAAACCCAAGCAGCCCTAGGCATCTGTAAGATTTACTGCAGAAATGTAAAGTGCACTAAAGACAAGCCCTACAAGTAAAAAAAAAAAAAGAAAAAAATCTTTGGGACAGGGATTATGCTCTTCTGACTCTAACTACTGTCACACAAAGCCCTTCAGTAAGTGCCAGTTATCATAAAGTAACAACACTGTCTCAAGCTGCTTATTTTCACAGAATCACAGAATCAGAGAATTATCAGGTTGGAAGAAACCTTCAAGATCATCGAGTCCAGCCTCTGTCCTAACACCTCAACTAAACTAAACCATGGCACTGAGTGCCACATCCAATCTCTTTTTAAACACGTCCAGGGATGGTGATTCCACCACTTCCCCAGGTAGACCATTCCAATATTTTATCACTCTTTCTGCAAAAAAGTTTCTCCTAATATCTAACCTATATTTCCCTTGGTGCAACTTAAGACTGTGTCCTCTTGTTCTGTCAGTTGTTACCTGGAAAAAGAGACCAACCCCCACCTCACTACAACCACCTTTCAGGAAGCTGTAGAGAGTGATAAGGTCTTTTAGAGTCTTAGTTCTCTTCCTAGAAGTATAAATGCAGTAAGACAATGTACGCACCTAAGAAAGCCTTTTAATTTCAGAAAGGAAACAGCCTTCTGCAAATAGGCACTCTTGGTGGCCAGCAAGTTTGTCTCTCACAGCATTACTTACGCAAATTTTGTAAAAAGGTGTGTTCAATGAATTTAAAACGGAGAAAGACATTGAACAGAGAAACCTTACCAATGTAGCAGATAATGACCTAGTAAGATACTCACCTGAGGATACTGCTTCAATGTCCTTCTCTGTAAAAAGACCTTCTGGTATATGGAATAGAGTCCACTTGAATAAATAAACTGCAATCAGTTTCTGAGTGTGGCTTGGTTTGGTTCTTTTACTACCCTGTTATCACTTACTATTTAAGTCATATGAAACATGAAAGACTAATGCAAACGATAATTTTTCTTCTCTGCATATTTTAAAGAGATTTTTAATTCCCTAGTTTCTCAATTATTCGCTAGCAGATAACGATCATGGATTTTTTCCTCTGAAAGGCACCAGAAAACAGTAAGTACTAATTCTCACACAAATTACATTACAACAATTGTTGGATCTCTGTAAATCACAAATTGTGTCAAAAATATGATAGAACTGGTTTTATGTGTCCTATTTGTTTAGCAAAACCTTTTTTTCCTCTGTTTTAATATGGTGGCACCTGTCAGTTACAATACCCACAAGGGACTTTACAACCAACATGAAGAAATGTTTCAAGGTTATAGCAGCAAACGTGTTTGAACATGATAAAATCAGATTAGATGGAACACATTCAGGGCATCTTGTTATGAATTAGTGCATGAGAACATGGCAGAACAGTAAAGGCTGCCTGAAAGCTCCTTAGCTCTGCTCCTTTCTAGAGTATAATTCAGTATGGCAACACACTGGGTTCATGCAGACACTGAAGTACTGCAGTCCTGTGTGGCACACATCAAACAGCATGATAACAAATGAAAACAGTGACATAAAGCAGTTGCTAGAATAAAGCTATTTTTCTGACCTTTAAACACGACGCCTTACACAATGGGTTGATCCAGATTTCTTTTCTATGTCCCTTTTTCACAGGGAGCTCTCAACTGATTTCTCTTAATGAAAACTGAAGTGTTCATATTTATTTATAAATTTCCTATGATTCATACTTTTGCATTGTGAGATTGTATAAAAAATACTTATTATGCTTTTTAACCCTGCACAGTGGATAGGATTCCAGTATACATAAAGGTTTCCCAAAGACATTAAAATATGGTTTAAATACTTGAACTTTCCTTAAAAATCTTACAAACTAGGAGTGTTCAGAAAGGCTAAGACCACCTTATAAAATTCCAGATTTTAAATATAGCTCTTTTACCCCCAAATACTACTTCTGTGTTCTCTTTATGGCAAAATAGTGGAGCAGTTGCAGAACGACTGCAAGAAAAAAAAAAGCTGCAAAAAAGCATGGAATAGGCTTTCACAGAGAATTCCATTATTAAGTTCAATTCACTGACTGGTATCTCCATCTCAAAAGAAATGTTATTTTTCTATTGTACTTAACAGTTTATTAGCTAGTAAAAATAAAGCAAAAGAGATGAAATTCTGGCCTCTTCTGAATTTATTTGGAAACCCAGTATTTCTTCTGGAAATCTTTATTCCATTTCTGAAAAAAGAAACCTACCTTCTAAAATTGGCAGTGAAACATATATATACAATTTCATTGGGTACAAAGTGTTAGAAACATGGGGAGGAAGAGAAGAAATAGCAGATTGCATTTACCTGTGCTGAGGAGTCAGCAGCAGTAGAAAAAGAGTTTGTTACAGAGAGCTTACATCACTCTCAAGACACCTCAGTAATGTCAAAGAAGTAGAGAGGAAGGCCTTGGCCTTCAGTCCAAAGGCTGCTTGCTATATACAGCACCTGCCACGATGGAAATTGTGTCCTTGAGCGCTGCAGCAATCCAGCCAGGAGGCTGGAGCAGGAGAAGAAGAACTGAAAGATCCAGCAGTGTAATTCCTGGATTACCTGGTACAACACCACCTCTGACTGGTACTGCACAGAGGGCTGCGTGGAGGGAGAGAAGCCATAGCTGGCACGGGAGTGGCAGGTAGTGAGCATGGAAAAGCTGAACATAGAAAAAGAAGTTAAGGAGTCGCTCTTGCCACAAAGGGAATTGCCAGGTTATGGCGCAAAATGTTCCACAATGGAGAAAGCAACCAGCCTAAAATAAAGTAAATCACCTTAGATTTAATAAGAGACAGGATTAGAAAAATCTTGCTCAATTGTTTGAAGACTGGAAATACTGCACATAATACACTACAATCCATAAATTAATGGATTAAGTTACTTCAATCTTATAATTATGACTAAAATGATCAATGACTGAACTGCTGATTCAGTCTGCTTGTTTAACTTTTTATTAATTAATGCACTCAATTTACTGAAACTTTTTGCTTGAAAGCATTCCACTGAGGCTTCATAATATCCCTCTGATTTCCTCAGGTATTCTCAATTATGTTGGCTGTTCAAATATGAAGAGATGCACTTGACAGGTTCATATCTCTCCCATTAAATACACTGATGTGTTCTTGTCAATAATTAAGGGTAACTGCATCCCTCTGCTTCTAGATGTAGCACACAAATCATTGCAGAATAGACCATTCCTTAACTCTTATGGAAAGGAAGTCACAGCCATGATTACCCTATGGAAAAAATATCTGGTTTCCATAAACAGGGGTGTGCTTGTGGGTTAAAGTGTATTCCATTTAGTGGCTGAAAGGAGTACCTTTGTTCTGTATTTTAAACGCAGGTGATCAGTCACCAAGGTCTTACACTCGACTTTCAGAGTACATTATACTTCCAGACCACAAAGCCATAGTAGGTTTTTTTCCAATTATTTTTGTATTCTAAACTCCTGGCTGGCTAAATGCACTTTACGTACAGGTGGACCTGAAGACACTTGACATAACAGTGTGGGCTAAAAAACATCAAGTGTTTTGGGCTTGTTCAAGTGTAAAGACACCAACAGACTACAGACCCATGCCAATTTACAGCAGCCTGTAAGTTTTATTTCTGCTTCAATAATTACTTTTTTTGTGTAAGAAAAGTCCTCAAAAGCAAACTGCATATGATATTTTTTACACCCTTATTTACTTAGAACACCTACCTTGAGAACCTATCAACACGAACTTTTTAAGAAGATCCGTTTCACACTGGAAATGAAATTGCTCATTATCTTAGAGACATTTTAAAAGTACACTTAAAGCAATCCATATGTGAAGGCAAGTGATAAGTTGAATTTCTGTCTTTGGAGGAAGGGATTTTTACATTTCCCTGCAGGTAAATGAAGGAAATACAGATGTATAACCAATAGATTCTGTGAATTTGAATTTTAAAAAGCCAGGCTGAATTTAGCACTGTAGCCCATGGGGCTTGTTAAAATCTGCGTGAAGACCTAAGCATCATCTTCCCCAATCTCAATGGGCTTTAAAGTTGCTCTGACGTAATATTAAACAAAGAATAAAATGAATCTTTAATATGAGAGTACTACAAAAATAACTCCATAAGCAGAGATGAGCTTTGAGATAAAAGGAGTGCATACCCCTCTTGTTCACCTTTGCTAGGAGTCAGAGCCTGTCAGCGTAAATGCCTTGTGCTCACAGGTATGCAAGTCCAGTATGCAGCCCCAGTGTTCCCCTGCCTCCAATTTTAGGGAAGCAGAGGCTGCTGTAGAGAAATATGCCCAAGAAAGATCCCATGTGCAAACTGGCAAAACTTTACCCAGTTAGGCAGAGGGTTAATCTACAGTCAAACATAACAAGTGAGCAGCACAGATTAACAGGGAAGCCAAGGCAAGGGAAAATAATTCCTTGTGGCCTCTCAAGGGAGGAAGGAGCTGGCATAACCTCTCTCTCCACCACCAGCACAGATGGGCTTCACTTGTGTATGTGAAGGAAGTCAACCGTCTCTCAACTTGCAGGTGACTGTCATTAGGCACAATCAGCTCACCTGCACACACAGCTAGAGCAAGGGTGGAACATCCAGAGCTGGGGGCAGGAGATCTCATCACTTTGGCCAGACATTGCTGCAGCAGGGAGGCTTTGGGGTCTTACTCCCTGGTCTGCTTGTTAGTACCAGGTGAGCTTGCAGAAAATCAGGCAAGTGAGGACAGTGAGAAGAAGCAAAGGAAATAATGTGGAAGGATCCACCCTTGAAAAACCTTAGACCCTTCAACAAAACCAAACCCTGAACGCTTTTTCAAATGTTTCTGTTGCTGAAGGGTTACACGTAAAAAAGAGCCTTTGCCTTCTTATCTGTCCTAGTACTAAGAGAGGTTTTATTTACACTTACTGTTCTAGCTAGATGACAAATAAGCAAGCACACAGATGCTTTTCAAACTACAGTAAACACAGTATCCTGCATGCTCTTTTCAATAAACCTAAAATTTCTCTCATAGGCCCAGAGGATTCTTCAGACACAATTTCCCTAAATCTCACAGAAACTGCAATGCAAGAAACAGAAGAAACCTCCCCTCAAGCAAGACTACTCTACAGCGACTGAAATGTACATATTCCCGGTTCTCTTCTGAGCTTTATCTTTCCTGACCTCATTAAAAATCTCAAATTCAAACACCCTTATTTTTTGTTGTCTGCAAACAGAACACAGGCTTTTAGAGACACTGTGGCCTTAAATGAAATATTAAAATAATCTGCTTTGGGTGAATCAGCTCTTTAAAATCCTGGCACCTGAAATCAATGGTAAGATGCCATCCAGTGGCTGAAGGCAGCACAGAATTAGTATAAAACCAGCGGGAGGGGGTTCAACTGCAATGACATCTAGTGGTGAGATGTCAAACAGGTTGAACAAATTTCCAAAATGCAAGTTAAAAAAGGACGTTTCAATAATGCTTACCTTTAACTCAAGTACAGGTTATTCCACCTTATGACTTAAGATACACTCTGCTAATTCAGTTGTGTCTTATTTCTCTTTTGTTAAAAAACATAGCATAGCATGTCATCTGGTATCTATTACTTGCAAAATAAAGCAAAAATAATTAAAAAAAAATTAATTCTAATACTCCTTGTCTTTACAAGAATTTCTTGTAAAGCTAAGTGTCACATAAGCCAGTTAAAGGCAACTTACTCGGTTCACGAGACTCTTGAGTTCTCATCCAAAAGCTTTCTTTGTAGAATGCAAGTTATGGAGGCTTTAGAATCCCTTTTAAAAATACTCTTAAGGATTAGTATATTGTGTAAATTATCATCAGGATCGTTATCACAGGATCATATTTCCTGCATTTTTATATTGTTTCTTTCATATTATTTCTTCCATTGCATGACTTTTATTCTGTTTTCTAATAAAAGCCTGAAAAGAGAAGAGGCTGAGTTGATGCCATGCAAGTATTGCAGATCATGAGAATATCATGCTCAATGAAAGTTCATCAGTTGTGAAAGAGAGAAAGAAGGAAACAAAAACCTTTACAAAAACTCCATTATGAGACAAGGCTTAGATCCTACTTATTTAAGTAAAAAATATTAATACTGATTATATTGTACAGCAGCACAAAAGAAACCTGACAGATACTGATCCTAGAGAAACAATGAATAACGGCTTACATTTTAAAAAATCTATTAGTGAAGTACAAAAGTACTCTGACAGTATTTTTAAAGATAAATATTAGCTGAAGAAGAAAGTGCTAGGTTCTCTCTCTTTGCTTATAGACTTTACATTTTGTACAAATCATGTACACATTGTATTTACCACTGTATGTCTCTGAACTGAAGATCTGGTTCATTATCTATAAGAATAGAGTTTCAGTGCAACACATTACACACCTGAAATGCTGTGCAAAAAAACAAATTGTAATGAGGAAGTCTATGCTTGTTGCCAGAGACATGGCATCACTGTCAGCAGTCCCCAATGACCCAGTGCTGCAAACACAGACCATTTCTGCAGTGATTTTCATTTTGGAATACAGGAAATGGAGGGAACAGCAGACTATTTATGAGCCAAGTCCTGGAGGAGTCATGTAGTTTCAGCCTTAAGTGTCAAGTTTTTAAAAGCATAGGAGTAAGAACATAATCTTGTTGAAAAATAAAAAGATAAGAGATCTGAAGTATAATGGATAACCAGTCACTGATGTTCACTCTGAAAAAATAATATTCATATACACGCACAGAATTTTTTGCTTTCGATTTAGTACAGAAAAAACTGCATATATAATAAATCCAGGAAAGAAAGCCCAACAACCCAAAAAAACACACACACACACACACACACACACAAAAACCGATGGGGAAAAGGATCAACATAAGAACAAAGGAGCGCCAGAGGTGAGGAGGATGAAAAATACAAAAGAGAATATCATTTTTAGCACAAACACAGTAGATCCTACAGTTTGGCCTTCCTAACTACAATGGTTCCATTCTAGTAAACAGGGGTTTGTTTAGCTAAGCTTTATCTAGCTTACACACCCACAGTACTATACAGCTGATATTTTAGGAGCTTTGAACCCGTATTATTCCAATTAATGAACCATTGTAGAAAAACAATCCCATAAAAAAGTGGTCCTTTTGTAAGGGGCTCACCTTTAATACAAATGCTTATTTACAGGACTTGAGACTCTGTGTATCTAACTTGAAGTGCACCCCACAGCATGATTTCACAGGCAAATAAACTTTAGCTGTATTAAGGAGGTTAAAAGTGTAAAAGGTTGCCAAAGGAACTTGGTGCTAGACCCCTTCCATCATCTAAAAACATTTCTGTGGGCCAGTCCTTGATTGTGGCAGATGTTCCAACCTGTCAGAGCAACATTTCTTAATAGAAGGTCAAACTATATATAAATAAGCTAGTTATCTGAACATCAGCTGTGTCAACTTCCTTGAAAGTAAAGACAACAAAAGTAGTTGTTCTTTATATTAAACTATTAATCTTACGTAAAGAAATTTTCGAGCCTAAGTAATATTCATTTAAAGAAATAAAGAGAAGACATAAGAGAAGAACAGCTGCTGGCCTTGTGCAAGGCATTTGACACTGCTCTGCACGACACCCTTATCTCTAAAATGGAGAGGCATGGGTTTATGGATGGACCACCCAGTGGATAAGGAATGGCCTGGATAGTTGCACTTAGAGAGCTGCAGCCAATGGCTCAGTAATCCAGATGGAGAGTAGAGATGAGCAGTATTCCTCAGGGGATGGCACTGGGGCTGGTGCTGTTTAACAACCTTGTCAGCAGCATGGACAGTACTAAGCACACACTCAACAAGTTTGCTGGCAACACCAAGCTCTGAAGTGTGATCCACATCACAGGGAAGGAGGGAAGGGATGCCGTTCAGAGGGACCTGGACAGGCTTGAGAGGTGGGTCTGTGTGAACCTTATGAAGTTTAACAAGACCAACTGCAAGGTCCTGTACCTGGATCAAGGCACTTTCAAGTACAAGTATAGGCGAGGCAGAAGAATGGATTCAAAAGAAGTCCTAAGGAGAAGGACTTTGGTGGTTTTGATGGCCAAAAGCTTGACATGTCTCAAAAATGCACACTCACAGGCCAAAAGGCCAGCCATATCCTGGGCTGCAGCATGAGCATTGTGGCCAGCAGGTTCAGAGAGATGACTCTGCCGCCTTACTCTGCCCTTGTAAGACCCCACTGGAGTGCTGTGTCCAGTTTGGGGGACCTCAACATAGGAAAGATGTGGATCTGCTCGGGTGAGTCCAGAGTAGGGTAACAAAGATGCTCACAGGGCTGGAGCACCTCTCCTACCAAGACAGGCTGAGAGGGTGAGGGTTGTCCAGCCTGGACAAGAAAAGGCTCTGGGAGACCTTAGAGCACCTCCCAGTACCTAAAGGGGGCTACAAGAGAGCTGGAGAGGGACTTTTTAAAGGGCATGTAGAGATAGGACAAGGGGAGAATGGCTTTAAGCTGAAGCAGGGTAGATTTGTATTAGATACTAGGAAGAAATTCTTTACTGTGAGAGTGATGGGGCACTGGCACATCGGCAGAGAAGCTGGATGTGTCCCCATTCCTGGAGTGTTCAAGGCCAGTTTGGATGAGGGTTTGGGCAACCTGGCCTAGTTGAAGATGTCCCTGCTCATTGCAACTAGCAACATATTTCCAAAGGTATTCAGACTAGCTCCATTCCTGAACTCCATTTTGGGAGTCAAAGTACATTAAATGTTTTTCTCAGACAGAAAAGCTTAATTTCATTTCTGTAGTTGTGAATTTGGAAATTAAAATACAGAGAAATGAATACATGAATAATTTAGCACTACTGATAGCTCTAAATATATTTCCGTACATTAAATTGTCATAGCTGTATAATTTTCCATAAATAAATATTAGGTTCTTCTTAAAATCTTTCACTACACAGTGTTGTTATCAATTGATCTACAACTCATTACCACGCACAGATATTTTTGCCACAAACTGCAAAATACAGACAATATGAGCGGGTAAATATCACAAAATTCTTGGGAAAATTTAGCAGAGAGTGGGTGTATTCTTTTCTGACCGAAGCTTAGAATAAGAAGATAAAATCTGGTTGTGAAGCATTTTGTCAAAAAGCAAAATTCTATTTGCATGATAACAGAACAAGTTGTTCCTTCTGCCTAACATGCAACACCTACCCAAGTCTCTCGTGGGAAACTGAGTTAATATTTTACTTCGGTATGAATTTAGAAAAAGCTGACTTTGAATTTTCTTTACGTGAAAGCAGGAAACCGTTATGCCCCAATTGCACTGTTTTTTTCATTCAGTATTGCTGGTTTTTTCTGCAAAACATTAGTCAAATTAATTATTTATCTTAAGATTTCTTGGGGAAAAAACCCTTGGGTGTTGAAAGGAGTTGGTCATTATGTTGCTGAAATGTTGTCCTAAAAGTAACAACAGAACAAAAAAAAGCTCTAGACAAGACCCGAAAAAATTCATATGAGTTCATAACCTGGGAAAGCAGCTTAAGAGCCCTATCTTCTGGTTAGAACTTCAGCTTTTTAAAAGAACAAAACTAGACACTGTCGAATTTTGCTTAAATTTTTACATGTGGGCCAAAACAAAAAAATAATTGATTTGCACCGAATATTTGCACGTTCATGACAATGAATGCTATTTTACCAGTGTATCAGGAGAAAGTGTTAAAAAAGTTTAGGAATCAGAACAAATGCATTTGCAGTACACAGAAGAAAAGGATTTTGAAAGATCACATTTGGTGTAGATACGTTTTTCAGAATCCATGAAGCATGACTTTTATCATATAAACATAAGATCTCAAACAGAGATTCAAATTGACTGAAGATCTAAAAGTTCAATTTTATAATCAAATTATGAGCACCTCTTTAACAAAACAGTGTAGATTTCCAGGGAATACAGTAATGTGCATGTGTTGCATTCAATACAGTAATCCATGAAACTGTGACCAGTGAAGTCCACTTTTAAAGGAAGAATCAGTATTTTTAATAGCCTTAGTCAAATTTTCTTCTACATTTCCCAAGCTACTGTGTGTTGCTGTTAAATAGCTGTTTCTTTGGAATAATTGTTTTAAATGCTGCTGAAGGAATCTTTACATATTCTTTTCATATTATAAGACATTCAATTACTCATGTCAATATTCTGAAATATTCAAATAAAAGCTATGGCAAAGTTAATAGAAGTTAACAAAACTAGCACTTTTAAAAAGTTCCAGTGAGAAAAAGGCAGTCTAAACCTACACATTTTAATGCAATACTGGTTACTGAACCAAGACCATGCTGTGTCAAGTGAGTCTTGATTGCTGTGATGACTTGGGTATTCCTCAGTGTTTTTATTTTCTGTACTCTCAGCTCTCCTCTGCCCTATTTATTCAGAAAATTTTATAAGTTTTCTATATTCTGTTCTCTCATCTCCATAAAACTACTTCCTTGATCATGACCTCTGCCAATTGTAAAAATGAGCTAGCAGTTCTTAAGCAGTTTGAAGTATCTTTCAACCTCAGCCCAAGAACAACAGAACCATACATGCCAGCAGAGTGGAAAACAGATTAATACTTAGAAACTTGGAAACTTAGAAAACTTAGTTTAGAAACACCACTTTAGAATGTGGTGGTGCACAAAAAGTTGTACCGTACACAGAGAAATATTATTTATAGAGTAGTCATATGGGTCAGAGTCTCAGAGCTTGCCAAATTTTGCAGGAAACCCGTATCCATTCTCCAATACTAATTCTTACAGGTAAGCAAAAGTTCAACCTCACTGTAAATATTTAGGGCAACAGGAATTAAATATGTCATCTCTACACTTACACAGAATGAGATACAAAACAATAAGAAAATAAAATGGAACAGCAGACAAG
Source organism: Eulacestoma nigropectus (assembly GCA_013397775.1). Lineage (NCBI taxonomy): Eukaryota > Metazoa > Chordata > Aves > Passeriformes > Eulacestoma > Eulacestoma nigropectus. The sequence goes on along the minus strand of VZTE01006485.1, from coordinate 193,696 downwards.
TGAATGAACTTTGCTAGTAGCATACAGGCTTTTACTCAGCCAAAATAAAATGAAAAATCATCAGGGACCTGACTGTTTTCAGACCATAGCTTGAATCAGGTGGAGAAACAGGAGGAAAAGGGGGAATGGGAGGCAACAACTCATATAATCCCTCCCTAATTTTCACTTCTTCAAAATCCCACTACCAATCAAACAGAAATTCAGTATGACCAGGCATCAAACAATTTTTTTTGCTTGCTTGGTTTTACCCTGTCTTTCACAATAACTTAGCTGCTTACTTACCAGCAGATTCTCAAAATCTAAAAAGGAAACCACACAAATGAAAATATCTTTGTGGAAAATAGTGAGAAGTGGCAGGAAGGAGGAAAAAATGTTGAAAATTATTGAATCAGTGGGAATAATTCAGAGATGAAAAAAAATCATGTTTAAGGCAGACAAGTCCATTTTCAAAAATTTCTGGGAGTCTCAGACACATAAAAATATCGTAGAAATATAGTTACTAGATTTAATAGAGAATGAAAGAAATTAATTTACTTCTAATAAATAAATGTCTCCATTTTTAACAGCATATTGTTTTGTGATTCAGTTATTACTGTTTGGATGGACAATAGAAAAACAATAAATGGTGCAGATTTCAAAAGGAAAATAGTCATATGGCCACACTTTTTTGTCTTCAGGAAAAAGTATTGTTGTTCCTTGTATTTCCATCCCCAGGAAATTCTTAGAAAAGTTCCTCTGGCTATAAAGAAAGAAATCTGTGTACAAGCGGTTAAGAAACTTTTCTTTTTTTAATTTCAACCTGGTGGTTATTCTGTTTTCTTGTGTAACATAAAAAGAATAAAAAGACAAAGGGAAAACAATCTAAGCATTGTAGGAGAAGACGGATTCACCAAAGCCTTTTTTTATATCTTGAGATATCATTTCAGAATATGTTCAACACTTAAAACTGTAACAGCCAGTAAATGAGATCTTGGGTACAGCCATTCAGTAACACATACTTCATTCTTAGGCCCTAATTATATTTCTTGCTAGTCACAGGTAAGAATTGTAAATATCATCCAGAATGCCTATTAAAAGCTAAGTGCTGATTGTGCTTCTGAAACATTTACTAAACCTAAAGAGAGTCTTCTGGAAAAGAAGGAGGGGAAGAAAAGGTTTGTAGCCTTTGCTTGTTCTCATATCAGGACACACCTTAAGATGAGTTTGCCTCATATGAATTGAGCAGGCAGTTGGACTAGAGGACCTCCTGGAGTGGATGCCAATGTTAATTGCCCTATGACCTTATCCTACAATCACATACATTTCTTTCATGATTATCAACGAAGTCTCTGTGCCTCTCATATTTCTCTTACAATAACTTCTTATTGAAATAACAATTTAAAAAAAAGAAAAATTAAAATGATGGCTCTGGGATCTTAAAACTTCATAATAAGGAGGTTGTTGGGCCATAATAAGATGGATGTGTAACTCATTTCTAGGGCTAGGTAAAAATGTTTTTTTCAACTTCTGCTTCTCTTGGCATAAAGGCTTTTTATTCAATGATAAAAAAGTAGTGGTGGCCAGAAATAAAGATTATTCTCTGTAGCTAGTCTTCCCAGACATAAAATATATTTTCCCTGGGTATTTGTGTCACTGTTACTATTACTGTCATTATAAATGAGTGAAAACAGTTGCTGCTCTTTTCTTCCTATGATTTAGCAAAATAGGTGAGTGGAAAGATACTGACATTCTCAGCAGAAACACATGACCCCATATTTTTATGAATGTTACTCTGCATTAAGTCTACATATTTTGTGTGCCTGACTATACTATGTTTACCTACTATAAATTGTTCTGTACAGTGCAATAAATTAAATAGACTCTGTTCACAATTTCAGTGCTATTATGTAGACTACAAAAGGTAAATTATCTCGCACTTTCAAAAAGTCAAATACTGTTAATTATCTAACTGAAAAAATAATTTTTTTTAAACTAATATTGAATTACTTAAAATTATGTTGTAAAAATCTCAAGAACTGCACTTTAAAAATGTCACTTTAATTACTGGGGATTCAGTATTATATAAGATATATTTCAACTTGTTTTATATTTTTAACATTATTCCTTGAAGTTTTTGTTGTACTACTGTTGTGTTTTTCAGTCAAAAGATTAGGTTTCATCTTTACTGCAAAGCTAAATATATTCTCCGCAATATCTAGTTCATTTCATAGATTTTAACTGCACTGATAGCTGAGTTGTCCCATACCATGTTGGTTATTGTTAGTTTCATATTTTAAATAATCACATAGGCCCTTAAAATTAATATAGGTTCACTTTTTATATGCCAATGAAACCAAAATATGTTGTTATGAAACATTAGATTTTGCTTATTTTTTGAAAGAGCTTGTTACAAGTTCTTTCATAGATTTGTATATCTAATATTTGTGATTAAAAGCCAATATTAATTTTACATATTTTTATTCTGACCACTTATTCAATTCAGAAATACTTAAAAAAACATTTCAGTGCTTTGTTTTATTTCAAATGGCTCCTCCTTCCACCGTCTTTACACCCTGATTTCAATGTAACAGGAAATAAAAGCAAAATTTGAAAACTTTTAATTTAACATTTGATGCTAACAGATGTTCCCAGAGATAGTCTGTCAATCTTACACCAGACTGTTTTTCAGTATAAGCACAAATCTCAATTTTAAATGTATTCTTGCTGGAGAAAATCAGAAAAATTACTGGATTTAAAATGAACACAGGCCTATAGATACGTGTGCATTGAGAAATAGAAATAGCAATATCATGATGGGGACTTTAGTGCCTTGATGGGGTCTTAATCTAAGCTTGCAGGGTATGGATGGGCACACTTGAGATGGTTCCAACTGCACTGCCTGCTCAACACCTCTATAAACTCAGTGACAAGTACCCAAAGCCTCTCTTGGAAATAGATCCCTTCCATCCATTCTTCTATTGACATTCACATGGGAAAAAGCTTCTTCTCTTTGTTTTAAGCAGCCTATCTGTATAAACTACTTTCTCTACAAGTTCTCCCTGAAAGTAGTTGTTGATTTGGGCCTTATGTGGAATTCTACATATTATTAATATGTAGTAACTGCGATGAGTATACTGACTTATAACCAATGGGAATGATGCACAGAAAACAGAAGAGATCAGGGTTAGTTACTGTAAGAGGAATGAGAACTGGGAACCAGCATCTTCAGTGTATGAATGAGAGGACTTTACCTTGTCTTTCTTAGCTGCAGCTCTGAAGAGGTTTTAGAATAGGCTGAACTGTCATAAGTTTTCTTTTGTATCCTTACTTGCAGCACCATTGTGAGTGGGGAGAATTTCCAAATTGGATAAGGAGGGGAGACAGTAGCAGGAGAGGCCAGCAGGAGAACCACGAGTTTCTCTGTCTGCTGATGAAAATGTCATGAAACATTTCAACAATGGGTTCATCAAAGAATCCTCAAAGCCACCACTGCAAACACACCAGGAAGGTGCCTCTTAGCCAAAAGTCTTAGTGGCTGACAAGCAATTCTCCTCAAGATTTTTCAACTCTAAGGAATCTTCTAGGGATTTAGAGTTTAGCTCTGCAGCTGAGACAGGTCACAGGTCAAGAAAATGAAAATGACAGAGCCACCAACACCAGAACATTCAATAAAGTGTGACTATGTCAAGACTATTTCTGAAATACTGTTCCCAAGTCAACTAGACACACACAAGCTGCCAAGTGGGCTTCTGTTAGAAAAGAGATAATGTTTCAATATCAGCATATCTAAAGTAATGTTTCCAAAAATATTTCACTCAAGAAATCAGCACAAAACACAGGTGAGAAAATTTCTGAATATTTCTGTTCTTTATGCAATACACATGGGGGGGAAAAGAGAAAAAACAAAGCAAATTGGAAAAAATTCAGCTTGCATGCCATTAAACCAGCCATAGTACTGATTTTAAAAAGTATATCTGCTTGTAAAAGTTAGTGTTAACTAAAAACTATATACATAAGATCTACTTTAAATATGTTCTGAAGAAAATGAAAAAGTGTAAGTAATTGTGTCTGGCACAAGCACAAGCAATTTCTAAGGATACCATTCTCTTCCCTAAATCTTAAAATAAACAACATGGACATCTAATTTCTGGAAATAGGTTGCATGATGTTTCCTGAGGAAGTTCCAGAAAAAGTTTATCTGCCATTTTGTTTGATAAGGGCAAACCACTGCAATTTCTAGCACTGCGGGTATGCAAGGACAGGTAAACGGCTGTTGTAGTATGTTACAGAAATACTGAAACAGTATGATAAATTAAAAGTTTTCTCTTAAAATGTAGAAACATTTTAAGCCATTTCGGGGGAAGAAAAATATAACTTTTGGAGGAACATTTCTAGGAGTTGCACCAGGAGTTTGCTACCATATTATGTCTGCTGAGTACAGGAGGGAAAGGATCATTTACGTAGCTTCACAAAGGAGGTCTCCTGCTGACTGACAGATCCTTCCTCAAGTGCACATGAATTTAACTTTGAATATAACTTCCTGCAAGTTTACTCTATGAGGAAAAATACGAATACTGGGGTCATGCACATTGTAAGTCTGAAAGTTCAATCTATTGACTAGTTGCGGGCTCCCTAACCCAGCAGTGAAGAGATGAGTATGTACCAAACACCTCCTCCAGAAAGTGCTCCTGATTTTATTTCCTTCATTCCCACCTTCTCATTTATACATCTTTTAAAAATGTCTCAACCTTTCTCTTACGGCCTAGATTTAGCAAGGTTGTCAGAGACCTGAAAATCAAATCTCTTTGTCTTGTCTCTTAGTGAATCATCCTGCCTGAGTTTCTAACAGGAAAACTCAGCCACAAGAACATGGTAGGCGCGCGGCAGAACATCAATAAATAAAATAATAGACCTTGAGTTGTTTTGGCTTGAAACTAATTTGCAAGTATACACAGTTTTCAAAAGACTTAACAGGCAGATGGTTAAGTATTCAAGAAAAATTCTTTTTACTAATACCTGCACTTAGAATGTAACCAGGCAGCAAGGTGAAGATCCCAAATATACTTTAAAATATTAAGAACAAATTATGTGCCTGGGTGGCAGAGTCTCAAACCTGACTAGGATTCATATTTTTCACATGTATGTATATCCAGATAGACAGATAAGATAGATCAATCTCATAGGGCAGCTTTGCATTTGGGTAGCATCTCCAGTATAAAATGCTCTTAGTTAATGATGCTACCAGAAGGTATAATAGTCTAGGCATTAATACCTGTATGAAGAATGAAAATGTCTCTATTAACATATAGAGACAAATACACAATTTTTTAGAATCAATTTTCTCTGTAGAGACAAGTAGTACACACATCACCATAGCCTATGAATGTATTCAATTTACTTCAATAAATTTTCACGGAAAAATGTGAAGAAATGTATTCCTTCAGTACATAACGTAATGTCAATGCAGGGTGGAATTCATTTTTTGCAAGAGAAAATGCAAAGAAAAAAGAAGGTCTTTTCTGACAAGTTGAGACTCTTAAATTGTAATTGATTTTTTTTTTCTTTAGCATAACATCAAAGCTTTTGTCTACATAACTTCAAATCTCAACTGACAAAGAGAAACACAAATTAGTTTGCCAGCTAGCAAGCTAGGTGCATGAATTCTTGCATGCAGCATTTAAATGTTTAATACCATTAGACCAATGCACTTCTTAGCTATTCTAGTCATAGTTGCATACAGCTTCATATGCAAACTTGTGCCATCTGAAACACAGACTCATTCTCATAGTTATAAAGAAATTTATTTTCTTTAAATGAAATGACTTAATTTTCAAAACTTAATGCATCTGCAACATTTCCAAAGCATTATGTTACAGAAAACACAAGGGAAAGAAAAAAAAAACAAACCCAAAACCAACCAAAAAACCCCCCAACAAAACAAAGCACACCAAAACAAAATAAACATAAAAACCAAACTAAAGAAAAAAAAGAAGAAAAAAAAGAAGAAGAGAGAAAATCAGAAAAATATTTCCATCGCTAGTTTTTGAAAATAGTTTTCTTTATCTTTACCTAATGGTACGGAGTGATATGAATTCTACAAATATGGTCTAAGATGAAAGAGAAAAATCCTTCAATGACCATTTCATAATTTGGAGTACCTTACTTGAATGCAAAATAAAATAAAATTGTTGTCATGTCTCTGCACAGCTCTAGTTTATTGTGTAGTCAAATCAGAAGTGATCTGGTTCATAATAATGAAATTATTATCAGAATAATGAAAATTTCCATGGGTTTTACACTTCTGGTTTAAGAAGACCTTACAAGTAATATCAGACAATTTACCAAAGCTTCAGCAAAGGAAGAAAATAGATTTACATCATGACTAGCTTGTTGAATTCTTAATGTTTGAAATATTGTTTTTTCTTTCGTTTGTTTGGGTTTTTTTAACCAGCAGCTATGACCACTCTCTCTGTTCCCATTTGCTACATGCTTGCCTCCAGTTTCATAGTCATTCACCACAAATTCCTTCACGACTGTGTTCTTTATACTGTCGTCTCTCACGATTCCCTTCAATGCTTTCTCTTAAAGCATCAAAGAAGCACCCCTGTATCCAGCCAGTGATGCTCTCACAGGATTCTGAGACTTTCTGCACATTTTTCTGTACACCTACTTGTTGAGTTAGTTCTACATGTAGAGAATAAACTCTGGAATGAAGAGTCACACTCTGGCTATAACGAAAAAGCAAAAAGGAAAATGGATTAGCAAAAAAAAGGGTTAGTTCTGAACTTACACAAATTTATAAATACAGACACTTATCTTTAAGTGTCTAAGCAATCTTGAAGTTCAGAGGCGCAACCTCTGTTTTGGCAAGCTGAACAATTATGATTTTAACTAAACGAAGCATTTTTAAAGAGAATGTATTTGTGCATAGGGTTTGGAGATGTGCTATCCCCCTGGTGGCAGGGTCACACTGGGCCAGGAGGGCCAGGGTACAGACAGCAGATGGATCTGTACTGGACTGCTGACAGATGCCACCTCCTCCAGCACAGAGAATATGTGTGGGAAGTCCTACCTGCCAACACAGGTACCATAACACCTACAGGGAACCATCCTGGTCTACTAAATAAGTTTTATCCAACCTACAAGATGTGCAGAAATGAACTATATTTAGCAGAATTAGTCATTTATGAAAGCGAACAAATTGAAACATATTTGGAATTTTGAACTCCAGTCTGAACTCTTATCATCACATCAGATGGAAAAATCACATTGTGGGAAACCTGTTCAGTGAATGGAAAACAGTCTGCTTTACCAGTCTCTGAAGAAAGCTTTGACAGATTGTTTTTAAAGTGTTCCTGGAATATTTTGCCATGGTTTTAACCTTCCACTGATGTTTTAGGCAAGCTGTCTCTATTTTTGCTAAGTTAATCTGTAAGATGTAAAGTAGCAGCAAAAATAATTTATAAACATAAAGCAACTTTCACCTTGCCTGTATAGATCAGTGTCTTTCCCCAATTCAAGTTGTGCCAATAAAAAAAAAACCTAAAGTGCTTCCATATTTATCTACATATGTAGAAAACTTCAAAGCAGAATTACAAGTTTAGAAGCTATTGGCAGGAGACATCTGTTGTACCATCTGCACAAAAATTGAAGCTATAAATCCACCTTTCTGAAACAGAACATTTCTTTCTCCTTTTAGGCATTGTAAATCACTTAAATCTTAGTCAGTAATAACTACAGCTCACCATAGAAGAATATAACTTTAACCAAATTGTTAAAAGCACATTTTAATGACATGGTGAAGAAGCAGTTGGAGTAGACTATAGTAGCATTGATGTGAGAACACTTTCTGACTGTAGATTCTACTAAAGGTAAACCACAATGGAATAGCTAGAAGCAGAAACAAAACAAGAAATAAACAAGTGGATTGCAGCAGTTTTCCTAAAGCCCAAATTTTCTTTCTGTATTTTCATCTGAAGCATCCCTATAGAAATCCTTGAAGTATCAAGAAGAAACTAAAGTCCTCAAACTCCAGAAAACAGCCACCAGAAAGGTGAGTAAAGTTAAAACAGCAAAAGCTGGAACTAAAATAAATGTTTGTTGTGCTGAAACAAATTAGATATTTTCCAGAAAACAGTAAAAACAAGAAGGATCTATAAAATCAATGGCTTTATGAAAGGCTATATCAACAGTTAAGGCCAAATGAAGGAAATACACCCAGTTAATCAATGAAGCAAAGGGTTGTCCACTCAAACTAATATATTGATATGCCGTGCCAAAATGAATACAAACAAAAACTTCTAGAAGATTAAGAGAGCTACTAAATATTTTGATTTCTCACTGGTTATGAGTAACAACTCATTACAGTTGCAAGACAAAAACTATTTCACTCTTCTAGGCACAGGGAAACTTTCCAAGGTACAGAGGAAATAGAATAACCAAAGAGAATTCATTGAAGAGGCAACATTGATAAACTCATTAAAAGCTAGTAAACATCTTTGTTTGTATGGCATTGCTGCAGCTGATGTGCAAGGAAACAGATAAAGCTTTGGTTACCAAAGTGAACATCAGAAGAAATCCTGTTTATAAGTGCCTGGCAGCTCCCACGTCCAGTTTATAATTGGATTAGAACTAAACTGTTCAGCTAGAAAACACAGCAGACAACAACAGATCATTTAAAATGTGCAGACCACTGTGTTGCCATAGCCACCATCTAATTGCAGATAAACTCACGTCTTTTTTGGTCTCCTTAAAAAAACCCAAACCAAACCAAAAAGCTCCAACCACACCCAACCAAACCAACAAGTTTTATGTACTGAGGGCCATCTAAAATCATACCAAATCACATAAAGAAATGTGCCTGCCAATGAAGAGCTACCAAGCAGTATTTTTAATTCCTGATGGCTTCTCTGTGTTGCTATAAAAGCAAATATATTATTAGATCTAGCTTCAGCACCTGGTCTTGTCAGCAGTCTTCACATCAGACCTGCTTTTGAGCTAGGAAGAAATGATCTATCAGCCACCAGTTCCTAGAAAAAAGTCAAAACACTGTTGATAGTGATGAAGATACAAGAATTTTCAGCAATACAGTAAGATTGCTAATGAAAGACTGTTACTGAACAAAGCTGATTAAGGTTACGATTAAGAATCTAATGTATGCACCATAAAAATTGCCATTCATGTCTAAAGTATTTCCTGTTAGTGGAAGGAAGTCTCACAGTGGAAAGTTGTGATATAATAAGAACGTGAATCGAAAAAGAGAAATTGTATTTCTTACATTTCATTTAGCTTGTCCAAGTAGCAGATACAAGTAAATAAGCTGACAGTACCTCTAAATTCACAAAGGGGGTCCTAATTTTGCTGGGTATGTTTGTTTGTGTTTTTTTTCCAAAACAGACTGGCAGGGAGTTTAAGGGTGAGTAGCATTCTTTTGGACCAAAAAGTGGGAAAAGAACAGTAAGAAGAGTAGTATTTAATTGACCAATTTTCATCCTAGCAAAACAAAGAACTAGACTCTGTTTCTCTGCATCAGCAGCAGAGAGTTATCTCAGCTCTCCACAGGAAGTTCAGTGTTCCTTATGGTTTTTTGTATTGGTGTAAAACAGAAACTATTTCTGGATGACAGTTAAAGTTAACCAGAATCACAGAATTACATGTCAGCACTTGAAGGCCGTCATTTATGTTTTCTTGCAAAGCTTGGATAAAGATCTATCATCAACCTCACAAAGCAGCCCTTTATGTGGTAAGATACTTTAGAAATGAAGCAGTACTGCCAAAGGTACACAAAGAAAGAAAGAAGTTACCTGAGCATTTTTAATAATCAGAACTGACGTATGAATGAAGATGGATTTTATTACATCCCCACCATGTAGAGAGTTGTTTGAAGTGACAACAGCCTATTCCAGTGCTTAATCACTTTCACGGCAAAGATCTATTACTAATGTCTGGACAGAATTTCCCCTTAAAAAATCTGTGCTTGTCTCCTGTGCAGGCACAGTCTGGGTGATAGGATACACATTTGCTTGCAACTAACTTACATACTCAAAGACTTTGAAGGCATAAACCCCCACATTTTTGGCTAGTTAAACTCATTGAAATAATTTCTGAGTACTTAGGACCCACAGCAATATATATTACAGATTATATATACTACAGGAATCACATTAGCTACTACTCTGAAGAGTTGACATATAAGATAAATCCAAAGAGGAGCTGATCTCTTTGCCAAATTAGTGGAAGGACAGGTTTTCCTTGCAGCATTATGACTGGTAATGGCTGGATAAAGCAAAACTTTCAAGTACTTCAGCACATAAACTTCATTATTTTTGCAGACAGATTAAGAAATATATCTGTACAGATATTCTCTCAGACATGAGAAGAAAATGGAGATATGCGGAGAGGGACCCTTGGTCTTGAAGTCTGCCTTGAAGTGGCCATGAGGGGACCATGAGCACTGCTACAGCAAAAGCAGGTTACACTGACCTGCTACACAAAAGTGTGTGCATCTACACATTTTGTAGATCACAAGTATAGGATTTTTTTGATTCTGTGAAGCAATTTGTATTGTATCACTAAAAAGTGAAAAAATTAACATGTGCATTTGAGATCTGAGGTGATGTCTGTTTGCAATTCCAGTCACTTTGAAAGGTGAGTCAAAAAAATTTGCAACTTTTCAATATCCTCAAAATAAATATGTTGATAGACTAAATTCATTCATTCAAAACAAAATTGAAATTTCTAATTATTTATCAACGTTAATTTTGATATTATGACATTTTGCACATGCTCCTTGCAGTGCTACTTTGATAACAGCTAATGCAAGTTTCAGCTCCGTATAATTAATGACCTGTTTGCCGGATTTTTTTTTTTCATTTTAACCACTAGATGTCTCTAGCTCTATTCACAATAAAGGCAAATTAGCAGCATAAATCTGTTTGGAAACATTCGAGCTGTAAAAGCAGAATCCCACAAGTTTCTTGCTATGACTCCAATAGAAAGTCAATGTTCTGTACAAAAGGTGCTATCCTGTTGTCTTAAACAGAAAATAAAATTTAAAATACTCTGGCTGCAGAATAATTCTTAGCTACTAGTAAAAAAGTTGGAACAAGTATGTCCTGCAAAATGAGCAAAAACTCCATGGCCATGAGTAATTCAATTCAGCTTTTCAATTTGCAAAGTAGGTCCTATTTTGAATGGGAGTCTAGATCGTATAATTTCCAAACTAAATCATTTTTTACTTTCAGAATATATGAAACATCATAGCTGATGAGAGTCTAACATTGCCAGTTAGACTCTCATCAGCTAGCACAGTCACCATCTTGTCCAAAATGTGACGCATTAAGCCTTGGAGGAGCTGCTTAGAATGACGTCTAAGTTACAAATAGCTCCACCATTCCCATATATGGAATGTTTATGCCAAACAGGACATTCAACTTAATTGCTAGAAGTATGAAATCACTATACACACAAAACTCCTTGTCATTACTCTGATTACACTGCAAGGTGGACTTTCTCAAGAGAAAAAAAAAAATTTGAGGACAACAGATAAAAATCTTATTTAACTGTTACTATGAGACAATCAAAAATAAAATACAAGCTGAGTAAAGGGATCATGTACCAGTAGAGGGAAAACACTAAAAAATCTTCATTTAAAAAAATCAAACCATTAACCAAAGCCTCCCCCAAACCTTAAACCAAACGAAAAACCCCAAATAAATGAAAAAACCCCTAAACCCGAGTCTGACTCTAAAAACTGCCTTGTCCTTCCCTTTATTCAGTCAGCAGTTCAGACAGGAATTTTCAGTGCTTTCATATACAACTCTGTTTATGATTTTAATGCTTCAGAAAAGCTTTTAAGATGACAGTGAATATCTTAGATGCTCAGAATATTCCCCCTCACCACTTGAAAATTTTTCATTTTCTATCTTTGGTTTTGAACAGAATTTGTTTCATTTAATGGTGCTACTTCATGACACAGCATGAAGATGGAGAAAAGCATCTTTTTAATCCTGGATCCAATAGCTGCAGGTTTGTCACATCATTAAGTGTGCTTTGTTTTTGAACTTTTTCAGTTCCAAAACAAATTATTTCCCTTCTGAAGTGACTTTTAGATCTGTCAGTGTATGCAAAGATAATAAATAAAATAATTAAAAACCAAAAATGGACAAACAGGCACTGTACATTTTTGTCATCATTATTGAAGAAGCAACAACCAATTATACGCAATACTAAAGTTACGCAATAAACAGAAAAACAACACAAAATTTACAAAGCCTCTGGGAAACATCTTCATGTTTTCTACAGTTTAACCCAGGTTTACACTAAATCTAAAGGATTTAACAATATCATATCTGCTTATGAAAGGAAAGTCTATTCTCAAGGCATGTCTGAGATTTCCTTTAACATAGAGCATGAACAGCTCAAATATTTCTCTTGCTGTGTTTTGAAACATATCTATCTCTGTGAAACTGTCAGAAAAGGCTTGCCCAGCAATTTTTAAGAGTAACAGCAATGCAAAGCTACTCCCCTGCTTGATGGATGTCTTCAAAGACACCTATGAAAAGTCACAGCAGTCAGACAAAGCCCCAGATGTTTGGAGACAAGGCAATATTGCATCTATTTTTAAAAGGGTAAAAACAGAACCCTGGGAACTACTGACAAGTCAGCCTCCCCTCAGAGACCAATAAAATCATGGAACAGATCCTCCTGGAAGATAGTTGAAACATCTGGAAGACAGGGAGGTTACTAGAGAAAGTCTACATTGCCTCACCACTGGCAAATGATGTCTGACTAAGTGACTCCACTCTACAATGGATTGACTGCACCAGCGAACAATGGAAGAGAAGCTATCATCCACCTGGACTTCTGAAAGGCCTCTGACATGGTCCCACACAACAATCTAGCTGCTAAAATAGAGAGCTATGGATTTCATGGGTGAATTATTAGATGAATAAGGAACTAGCTGAATGGCCATATCCAAGGAGCAGTAGTAAACGGTTCAATGTCCAAATGGAAACTGGTAATGAGTGGTGCTCCTCAAGGGTCCATACTGACACCAATGCTTTTTAAAATCTTCATCAGAGACATGGACAGTGGGACTGAGCTGCAGCCTCAGCAAGCATGCAGACGACACAAAGCTGAGCTGGCACTGTTGATAAGCTTGAGCAGAGGGATGACACTAGATGGACCTGGGCAGACCTGAAAAGAGAAACCATGTGACCCTTGAGAAGTTAATCAAGGCCGAGTGCAATGTCTGGTACCTGGGTCAGAGTAATCACCAGTTTTAATGCAAACTGGGGAATGGACGGATTAACAGCAGCCCTGCAGAGATGGACTCAGGAATACTGGCAGATGAAAAGTTAGATATGAGCCAGCAATGTGCTCTTGCAGCCTGCAAAGCAAACCTTATCCTAGGCGTCACAAAAAGGGAAATGTGGCCAGCAGGTTGAGAGAGGTGAATCTGCTCCTCTACTATGGGGTCACAAGACCCCATGTAGAGTACTGAATCCATCTCTGGACTTCTCAGTACAAGAAAGACATCTGTTAGTTAGGATCTGACTGTTAGAATAAAAAGCTGACTGGTCCCCCATCAAGGAAGCGTTGGGGTTATTAAGCCTGGGAAGAGAAGGCTCCAGGGAGACCTTAATATGACCTTTAAGAACGTAAGAGGGATCATAAAAGAAGAACAGAGAAAGACATTTAATAAGCCCTGTAGTGATAGGACAATGGGGAATGACTTCCAACTGAAAGAGGGCAGGTTTAGGTTAGATATCAGGAAGACCATTTTTCACAAGAGTGGTGAGGCACGGGCAGAGGTTGCCCAGAGAAGCTGTGGATGTCCCATCCCTGGAAGCGTTCAAGGCCAGATTGAATGGGGCTCTGAGCATTCTGGTCTAGTGGAAAGTGTCCCTGCCTGTCACAGGAAGTTAGACTTCATGGTCTTTAAAGGTTCCTTCCAACCCAAATCATTCCATGATTCTAATTACCCCACAGTGCTTACATGAATCATCAGCAGCCCTTTAACTCCACATTTAGGGGAATAAAGCAACTAGATAGTTGCATAGTAAGTGACTATGCAATATTGTACTCTCCTTCTAGAAATCACTATTACCTTGAGATCTGAAATAAAGAAAACTCTTCTGTCCCTACCCTAGAAGAAAGTTCTAGTTAAGTAGACACAACTGTTACAGTGACATGAAATTCGCTGAGATGTATAATACTTGGAGAATACTGTTGAGAAAAGCATACTGCAATTCCACATTCAAAATGCAAATGAACCTGAAGAGCTTGATTAAAGTCAAGCACTCTATGTTATTCTCTTCTAACAATATAAGTGCTCAGATCACTGACAAGGTTTAACCTGAAATTTTAGTAAGATATCTTTCCTTATACTCTAGATATTTGCTTCAAAACATATAATTATGTTTTCATCAGGAAAATAACAGAAGCACAGCAAGTGCCTGCACACTAACTCTAATAACATACAACTTAAATTCAATTGATTATATAAATATTCATAAATGACCAACAAGCTTCTAGTCAATGAGTACTTCTCACACATCACAGTACGAATCTCACAGCACATTAAAACTCTATTGTGTCATTAAATACAAAATCTCCCACATGATGACTATAGATTAAACAGACTTTGCACTACATATATATTTTAATCTAAAGATTTAAGAAAAAATTCTCTTTATTTCAGCTAAGATTTTAAGTGAGATTAGGTGTTATGCTCTAGCTTTAACTCAAACTAATTTACTTCAGCAACCAAAGGAACAAGAGTTCTTTGGCAATAATAGTATTGCTGTGTTCTGTAAATTGAACTAACAAATGACAAGCGAGGAATAAAAAGAGCTAAAAACAATATAGGGAAAGTTTGAATTTTAAAAATCCACTGAGATTAAGCACGAAGGGGCAACAAGGTTTCGCACTGTGGTGAGATAATTAATTCCTTGGGATTTGAAGTCCAACCAACTGTTTCTGTTTATCTTGTGATATCCCTTGGACAAAGTTTCTTCCTTATTTCCATTACAATAAGTCTTCATGGGACAGGTGAAGATAAATTCTTTGTACTAAAATCCATTATTAAATTCCAAGGCTTATTTTGCCTGTGTGGTAAACACTGACCAAACTGCTCAGCCCAAATTTAAAGTCAATCACATTGTAGTGCTTCTCTGCTCTAACACATTAAAACATGCAGACCTCGCTCATTTTATATGTCACTTTGAAAACTGCTATCTTAGACTGTATTTCCAACAAATTGCTTATGGATAAGGACACAGGGAAAGACTAAGGTTGGACACATCCATAGTGCTTTGGTTATCCCTGACCAGCTACAAGGGCTTTAGGGGAGGAATGAAGCTTAAACCAACTGCATAACAGTTTTTGCCCTTACCTTCCTTGCAATACACATCAGTTCCTGCAGTGTCTTGGTTTTACTTTTGCCTTTTAGAGTAGATGCTCTTGGACAAGTGGAAAGTAAGAAACGTGGCTGTCGTTATACTATGCTGTTCCGTGAAATGCATGAAGAAATAAAACGAAAAAAAGTAGGAAAAGAAATGTCTTTCAGTCACAGTGAAAGTAAATACTTACACAAGTAATAAATGCAAAGGAGTCAAAGGAAAATGCATCCATGTACCTCTAGGCATCTGGCTAAGAGTCCACACGTTAGATAGCATGCTCTCTCCCTCACAATATTGTAATATGCGTCACTACAATTTTTCACACTCAGAGGACACAATCCCATAAAAAATAGTGCTAATTCACTGAGACCTTCCCGAACAATTAACATCCTTTATGACAAAATCAGTACATCTACAACATTACGAATTTAGTTTTACCATGGCACGCATGCCTAAAGCATATCTGCATATGAAGCCGATAGACAACAGATTTTGGACTAGTTCTGCTTTAATATTTGAATATGTAAAATTTTAATTACATGGGCTGCCAAATTTCCAAATCCAGGCAACATGACAAATTGTCAACACCTCCAATACCAATAGGTAGGATAATATTAAATCATTGGGCATTCACCACTCTCTAGGCCACCTAGTACTTGTGTGACCAACATAGCTATGACAGTAAAGGGCTGACTTTTCCTACTTTTTTAATTACATTTTCCTGTAAAACGCAGCAGAACCAGAAGTCTGAGTATCAGTGAGACTTCCTGGAACACAGTGAAGGATATTCACATCCCATCAAATTTTGGGCCCTAAATCACATGCCCAGGTTCCTTATGCCTGAATATGAAATAGAACCACTGTGCTAAGCCACTGTTCTTCGCCTTCAAGATGGGCTGTATTAGCTGTATTAAGTTTGCGTGGTAAAGTGTTGCTAGCAGATGAGCTAATCAGCTCCAAGGCAGACTCGCTACTGGCCATGGCCAAGATGACCAGCAATGATTGTAGCACCTCTGTGATGATCTGTTTAAGAACTACGATTAAGAAGTGGGGAAAGTTGCTCTGTAGGAGGAATGAGAAAACATGAGAAGAAAACTCTGCAGACACCCAGGTTGGTGCAGGAGGAGAAGGAGGTGCTCCAGGTGCCAGAGCTGAGATTCCCCCACAGTCCATGGTGAAGACCATGGTGAGACAACTGTGCTCCTGCAGCCCATGGAGGACCACAGGAGAGCAGATGTTCACCTGCAAACCCTGGATGACTCCATGCCAGAGCAGGTGGATGCCCAAAGGGGGCTGTGATGGGTTGAAACTGAGTTGATTGACGAGCTTTTAAGCCAATGCGCTTTTGTGAATTTTGCATATTTAAACCCCGTGCAAGGGCGGGAAGTTCCTCTCTGGTTCCCGGTCTCCTGAGGGAGAAGCGGGGGCTTCGGAGCCCCGGGCGGCCTCCGGGCCCGGCCCAGGCCCGGCCTGGGCTCCTGCCTGCCCTCCCCCTCACCCCTTTCCCTTCCCTCAGAGCCGCAAGCAGCTAAACTGTGTATGGACTGCCTGATAGCCGAATTCACCTGGCTCGGCTTCTGAATCAGGAGGGGCCTCCCCTCCCCCTTCATGCACCCCGGGGGGAGCCTCCTCTCCCCCTCCTGCAGCCTGCGCAGACCCAGCGGGACCAGCGGAGCCTCCTTTTCCAGCCTGCACAGCTCGCACCGAACTGAACA
>VZTE01006485.1:143633-176202 GCA_013397775.1 Eulacestoma nigropectus | reverse complement strand
ATTTCACTTCAGTAGGTAATTTCCGGGTGGACTACTGAGATTGTGAAGAAATCGGAAGTTTGCAGCATCAGTAGAAGGAACCTTTTTCCCTAAGCATAAGAAAGAGACTTTTAAAGACTGTAACACTGACCAAAATTGTTACCTTTGGTGCGAGGTGGTAAAAGGAGAGGAGAGTGCTGGAGGGAGGAAAGGGAGGGGGGGAAAGGAGTTTTTGCTTGGAGAGTGCTGGAGGGAAGAGGGTTTTGCTTTCACTTTTTTTTATTTCTTGCTACTTTAAACTCTCTTAGTAATAAACTTCTTTATATTCTTTAAAGTTTTAGGCCTGCTTTGCATTTCTTCTAATCCTTATCTCACAAAGTGAAATGCATGTGATCAAACCACTACAGGGGTTATGACCCCTTGGGAAGCACAAGCTGGAGCAGGCTGCTGGCAGAACCTGTGGCCCCATGGGAAGAGGAACTCAATCTGGATCAGCTTTGCTGGCAGAACATGTGACCCTGCAGGGAACCCACACTGGAGCAGCCTGTTCCAGAAACATTGCCCCCAAGGGAGGGTCCCACACTGGAGCAGTTTGTGAAGAACTGCAACCCGTAGGAAGGACTAACACTGGAGAAATTCATGATGGACTGTCTGCTCTGGGAGAGTTCCTGCTGTGGAGTAGAGGAAAGAGAGTGAGGAGTCCTCCCCCTGACGAGAAAGGGGAAAGAGAGAAAACATGTGATGAAATGGCCACAACCCCTAATCCTTATCCCCCAGTGGGAAGGAGGTAGAGGAGATCAGGAGTAAAGTTCACCCCAAGAAGAAGGGAGGGGTGGGGGAAAGGTCGTTTTAAGATTTGTTTTTATTTCTCATTATTCTACTCTGGTTTGAGTGGTAATAAATTAAACTAATTTCTCCAATTCTAATCTGTTTTGCCCATGACAGTAACTGGTGACTGTTCTCTCCCAGCCCTTGCCTTGCCCCTTGAGCTTTTCATTATATTTTCTTTCCCCTGCCCAGCTGAGGAGCAGGAGTGATAGAGCAGCTTTGGGGGGGGGTACCTGGTGTCCAGCTATTCCAGAAACAAAGTGTTTTCAGTCGAAGTGAAATGTTCTTTTGCTGTTTCCTACTAGTGTAGTTACTAAGGAGATCTACAGCCTATTAGGATTTAAGGCAAATCAGCATCATCTGTTGCATAATATTTAAATAAAGCTGCAAGGTGTCTGTAGTTTTTGATAACATGTATTTTGGATGCAATTTGCTACACATACTTCTTTTTGAGATAAAATTAAGTTTAAAAATGCCAGCTTATCCAGATATTCTAAGGTGAGAGCTTTCATTTTCCTAATTTAGTTTATCTGCTGCTTTTACAGCAATCTACAATGGAATGGAAAAGTACAATGTAGGCAAAATCATATTAATTAACTTATCAGTAGAAGACAGAACTGTTATTATAAGACTTGGATCAATTCCTAACCAAGACATCAACCTAATATCTCCAAGATATGAGTCATAGAATCATTGAGTCATAAAATACCCTGAGTTGGAAGGGACCTATAGCTCCTTCCACTAAAGTCTGGCTCATGGCCCTGCCCTGGACTACCCCAAAAATCACACCATGTACCTGAAAGTGTCATCCAAACAGTTCTTGAGCTCTGTCAGGCTTGGTGCTGTGACCACTTCCCTGGGAAGCCTGTTCCAGTGCCTGATCACCCTCTGGGTGAAGCAACTTCTCCTAACCTCCCAGACACAGCTTCAGGCCATTCCCTCTGGTCCTATCACTGATCAGCACAGAGAAGAGATCAGTGTCTGTCCCTCTTCTTTCCCTCCTGAGGCAGCTGTCGATTGTGATGATGCCTCTCCTCAGCCTCCTCTTCTGCAGGCTGAACAAGTGACCTCAGCCACTCCTCATAAATCTTCCCCTCTACATCCTTTACTTGGGTTAGAAGAGTGTCAGCTGCTCTTCCAAGAGCTGCCCACATTTACTGAGGTTTCTGTCTTAGGTAAGAGCTATCAGTTGCCCGTACTCTTTCTCTGAGTTTGACTGTGGTGGTTCAGTGTTGAAAGAACCAGACTACTGCAGATGTCCAGGGCTCTGAACTCAAACCCACATCAGTGAACTTCATGTTAAATTGGGATGTTCATCTGACATTGGTGGTAGGAAATGCCATTGGTTTTATTGTTTAACCACTTAAACCATTTTATTTAACAACCAATAGGCTCTAAGTTGACCAGTTTTATCAATTCTTTTTCTTCTCTATGCAAATTCAGCCAGGCAACTCAATCCCACAATTGCTCTGTAGATATTTAAATTCACCTTTGCATACTTTCAATTTATTTATGGTATTACCAGTGGAAATTGTTCATGTCATTAAGACTCTTGTATTCATACCTGGTTGGAACTATAACAGACAGTGTTTAACACCAGGCTAGCACTATGTTGTTTCAAATCCAGAAAGGAAGGAAACACATTGGGGTCACAGGAATACAATTTCAGACCATTTGCAAGTCAGAAATAACCACAGGGAATGAATACTTGTATGGTATACAAGTGACCAGGTCTCAGAGAGTTTGAGACAGGTATTAGGCATATTTAGACTGCTGTGCCTGCTGGTTGCTAGAGACAGTGATTGCACTGAAACATGAAAAATCTTACTTTCCAGTAAAATTTCCTGCAGCCCAGAGAGTGCCAGATGCCTCACCAAGTCAGAGATGGTGCGTGTGACTGTGTAAATGACTTAGGTTAATGCAAGTAGCTGTGAGTCACACTAAAGGCTAGCACATCATCAAGAAAAAAAACATAGTAAAGCAGCACCTTCAACTTATTTGTTTGATATTTGGTAATTTTAACTAAAAAAATTGCTCTTTGAGATAAATACCACAGCAACATCTTTGTTTTCTCTTCAAATAATAAAAATAACATTATTGTTTGGTAAAATTACTCTTTCTTTTTTGTTACCTCTTTTCATGCTACCTCAAAAACAACTATACAAACAAACAAAACCAACCAAATCCCCCCCACCCCAAACCAAAAAGGAATCCATAAAAAAACCCCACAAAAGTACACAAAAACAAAACCAACACAAAACTAAACTAACCTTATGATATAGCCTGGAATGTTGAAAATTCTATTAAAAATTCAAAACATTTGTGGAATGCTATTCTTGGAGCAGAAGGTCTGTTTATATATAATTTTCCACCTGTACATGTACTCTTGTTAATTAGTTCCTCATAACATCAATTAATATATGGAACACAGCAGCTGTAGCTCTCAAGATCCAATTTTAATTAAATACATTAGATGCAGCCATATTATAAAAGCTGCTGTATTGTGATTACAATACAATCACATTAAGCCAATTAATTTGCTAAACGACTACCTAAATTTATCTACATCTGCCAAAAATCTTCAAAGTGGATTACATTTTCTGCACTGCAGAATTCATCATAAGGAAAAAAAAAAACCAGGGAAAGTAAGAATGATAGCAGAGTTAAGTTCTAGAAAGATGAACAGGTAAGTTGTTTTGATCCACAGATTCTTACTTTTGCTTACATACAAAGAATGACTTTATACAAAGACAGCGAGAATGAGCACAGTTCTCTAAACTTTTGATAGGGCAGCAGGGTTCTGGTACCTCTACCAAAATATATTTGCATGCACTTGACTGTTTTGCCCAAAAATCTTAATTCTTCTGTGTAAGGGTGGAAAATCGTATCTGCTTCAATGGTGACCATATAATAATTACTCAAAGACTTGTTTTTTAATATTTAACAAGCTTAATTTGTGTAATAAAAGGTTCTCTCTAGCTGTAAAATAAAATATTCCCTAAATAGTGATATCTGTGTCTCAAGAGCTAAATAAATGAGGTCATTTCTCTCAGAGCTATTTTGTTAGGCTGTCTGTAAGTTCACAAATGTATTTTGTCCATTTATATTTAAAATAAGTTTTTTTATTGCTATAAATACTGTAAAGTTTTTTGTGTTTGTTTCTAGATAGCCCTTTCCTCCCTATTAATTATTAGCCCATACGAAGCTAATGAATCCTCTGCCTCAAATAGGGCTTCATTATTTATCTCGAGAAAAAGGTTTAGCAGCCTAGCTTTGATGGTCTCAAATGAAAACTTAATCATTGTACATAATCCATTCGTACATTCAGGATAATAACTCTTGCTATACTAATATATTCACAAGAATCTTATATTTACAGAAGTCTACACTAAATAAATAAAATTATTCTGATTTTACAAACTGTCTCCAGGCTTTGTTTCTTTCAGCTATTCAAAATGAGGAAGAAATCAGCTCAAACTCTTATTTTTTTCATTTTTCATGCAGGGTTTCTACAGACTCCATAAGGTATCATTGAAGAAAAATGACGCTCCAGCATACACTTCAGGATGTTTAATTCTATTACATATTGATAAGAGTGTTTGGATTTTCTCTTCATTTAGTGTTTATGCCCTTTCAGTATACCCATAACTCCTCTGCTCCACCAGCTTCAGACTGTATGGATGATACTTAAAACAGCAGATCCCATTCAGGAAGCTGAACAAACTTCTTGAAACAAGATGCTTTTCTGCTTCTTCAGTGTCTCTCCTACATTTTTTCAACTTGCCTTTCCTAATTCCTGTTCAGTCAATACCTAGATGTCATCAAAATGTAACTTCAAATGACAACTCAAGAACCAGAACACACAATTATGTTTTCACCTAAAAGTCTTAAATTTGCTAGCCGAAAAGAGACAAGAGGGAAGAGCATTACACTCCTTAAAGTCATAGCTGGATGTTTCCAGAGCAACAACAGCAATTACTGGCTGAGGCATAGATACAGATGAGCCTCTGTCCTGGGAGAAGGCACAGAAGCATGAAATGAATGAAAAGTAATTGCACAATATCAGTAAAGTAATATCCTCCCTTAGACTAAAAGTACAAAATAAGAGGAGTCTTTTCTTTTGATCGTGGTAAGAGTATATCTTACTGAAAAAAAAAATAACAAAACCAAACCAAAAACCTATATTTCCTTAGTAAATCTATTTAGGGAACAAGTATATTTTACATTACTAAAACAACATTTGTACTGCAATTTTTGTATTCCCTATTGTAGTCTGGAAATCTGCTTAAGTTCTCAAAGATGCTGAGCAATTCTAGACAGAATTTACTTAAATCCCTGATTTTCATACCAATACATACCCGAGCTATTAAATGTTTATTACATAGGATAAAGGGAGAGCAAATCTACACCATCAGGATATGGTTTTGCTCTTCAATGCCTAACTTCAACACAACATAGTTATTTCATGGGTTATTGCACTCTCCGTGCAACTGGCAGCAGGGGAAGTATGTGTGGCTAGTTCTGATTGATTTAGCAGGGATGAGGTACCCAAAGAAAAACACATGATTTCAACTCACTGCGAAATTTAACAACCATGTGCCATAGAAAACCAGCTCCCTCCACTTATAACACTCCATGGGCAGCTAAAATCCTGCTGGGGGCCTAAGTGCATGATCTACAAATCTGCTCCGTGTATCAGCATCAGAAAGAAAAACAATAATGAAAACTGATACTGAAGGGCACTTTTTTTTGTGCTCATGAAGCAGAAAAAAATCTATCCAAAAAATCTATCCTCAACACCAGCCTGGTGCTGGTCTTGACCTGAATCTATCTCTGAAGAGACAGCCTGCCGGCCAGGAAACACTGTTCTGATGGTATAGGGGGGTTTGTTTTTTCACCCATGCCATGTGTCACTTATTTATGGACTATAGGAGTCTACATCTCTAGGGGCAGACAGCCACGTAATATATGTATGAAGTCAAAGTGTTCTACAAGAGGCTAAGTGAGGAATAAATTACCAAAATGATTAAGAGGGGAAATCTTTTATCTAAAAGATGCTTTGTAGGGAAACTATTGCATCTACAGGAACTGCTGCTGAAAGTTTTCTGATAAAACTATTAAAAAATGTTACTGTAAAAAGTACTGTCTCTAATATTAGCACTTTGTGATTCAAAGCCTAATTGTCAGTACACAATGTCACTCCACAAGAACAGCAGTGAATGTAATGAAGGCACACCTCAGTTACACTTGCAGAAATTAAAACTCTCCAAATTAAAATTTTGTAGCCATTTACCAAAGAGACACACACACTTTTCACAATGTAATACTAAGTTTGAAATCTGTATCACAGAATTATTCAAATATGAGAAATTCACATTTTAGGTTATAGTCCTTCAGAGCAAGGATTTCTTTTTTTTTGGAATTACATGAATCGTGCAATTTGGAGTAAATTTTTGAAAACATAAAATACTATCAGAATCACTGTCTTCCTCCTTTGAAAATACTGCATTCCCCAAAACAACCATGACAGAACAACCATCAGAGCAAACATTAAGGAAGAAAAACTTCGAAGGCCACTCAAAACAGAGTAGAAAAGGCTTGGTATTTGAACCAATGTTATATTAAATAAGTTAATTAAATTAATGGAGTCTTACATTTAAAATTTGCTATGTTCTAGAAAAATCAATTTGAATCATATACTCAAAAATTTTGCTTTCACTTTATTCACATATAGAATTTATATTGAAGTTGTTGCTCTTTCATCTGACTTGAGCACTTCAATCTTACCATGATTATCATATCTTTGCTGAAGTGTAAGGAAAACTCAAAAACAGAAGCTGGAAAGAAAAACTGTGGATTATTATTCCAAGTAGAACAGAAAAACTGTATTTAAAACTATACGAAATACTTACACAGGGAAAATCTATAAATATTTATTTTAAATAATTTATTTAATATTTTATTATTTAATATTTAGAACCTACCCCATCAACAAACACTGTTCTCAGTTTAGGACTAGCTCACCAGTTACAATAAAATAAAGTAAAACAGGGTTGGTGCCCTGCTTTTGGCAGGGATAGAGATACTTTCTTCTCAATAGCTTATACAGTGCTGTGCTTTGGACTCAGTATGAGAATTATATTGAAAGCACATTGATGTTTTGGTTGTTGCTAAATTGTGCTTATTCTAAGTCAAGAAGTTTTTCAGTGTCTCATACTCTGCTAGTGAAGAGGTTCACAAAATTTGGGAGGGAGCATTGCCAGGACAGGTGACCCAAATTGGCCAGAGAGATATTCCACATCATAGAGTGTCATGCCTAGTATACAAACTGGAGGAGTTACCCAGAAGGGGTGTAGATTATAGCTGGGACAGGCCTGGCATCACCTGGGGAGTAGCAGTTGTATTGTGCATCACTTCTTTACATGGTTGTTTGCATCAGAGAGTTTCTCTCTCTGTCTCTCTCTGTCCCTATTTTTATTATCATTTTCAGCAGCTGCAGCATTATTACTGTATTTTACTCTGTTTCAACTATTAAACTATTTTTATCTCAACCCATGAGTTCTACAGCTTTTTTTTTTTTTTTATTCTCCTACCCATCCCTCTGGCATTGAGGGGGAATGGAGTGAGTGGCTGTGTGGTACTGAGTTTACGGTTAATCCACAACAGTTGGATCAGTCATCTCTCCAGTCTGTGAGCCCGTCCAACAACACACTGGATCTGGATAATTTAATTTTCAGACCCTAGTCTATTCCCAGCCTTGCAACAAGTGCAGTAAGGGTCACATTCTTTGCAGCTGTAAGATGGAGCATGCAGTGTGTCATGGCACCATGGCCTCGGGGCTCTTTCCTCACTCTACCAGTCTTGCAGAACATAGCAAGAGAGTGGCATCTGCCTCAGATGTGATTTAAATTAAAGTTAGAAAGAACACTTAACAGCTTTATTGTACACTCACCACAAAACAAAAGTTCTCTAGAGTTCCTAATACCCTAATCATACTGGCATGTGTTTGCCAGACAACAAACACACCATCTGTAATACAACACCCAGCATTTAAGTATGAGATTAAAAAGGTAATTTTCCAGCTGCTCTTCGCTTCCAGGTATTTGCATATAAAATTTACATAGATGAAAAAGAAATGAGGTTCCTTGAGAAAGATCAATTTGCTTATTTACAAAGATTGGAGACTCAAATTATAGGAAATTATTACCCTGGAGTTAATGTTCCTTCATAATTGTTTATATTCCGTAATGTGGACAACATGAATTCACTGTAAAATACAGCATTGCTGATTTTAACTTAAATAGTTGATTAGGTATTTTGCATTAAAAAAAAAAAAACCAAACCAGGCCTGAAATACAGGGGGGAAGAGGAGGTTGTTTTAGAATGCTTACCATCACAACACTGAACATCCTTAAGGCTCGCCCCTGTACTATGAGTCTATATTATGTGAGCAGATTAACATTTACACCACTTCAGCCCACTTTTGAACTATTAGTCTTCAGTAGTCTGCACTCTGTGGCACCTCAGAGGTGTCAAAAGCAGCCATTTTTAACATTTTCTGTTTCGTAACTTGTTACTGAAATATTAATTGATTTCGCAGTGCCCTACTCTGTGGTTTTCATATAGTTCTAATTAACCCTATGTCTCAAAACACAGATTTTGGAGAAAGAATTCAGAACACTAATCTAAGCATGTATCTCTTCATCAACTCATTTACCACCATACAATAATACTGTTATCCATTACTGACTTCAAATAAAGACAAGTTCAGTATTTTCCTCAGACTTAACTTGCACATCATGGGACTACATATTTTCTTTAAATAATGAAAAGGAAGGGAATTCAGCAGAAAGTGAATAAAGTAATGAATAGCTACATCACATTTGGGACTCCTTAGAACAATGTATGAGACAAAACACAGTGAAGCTAATAAATTTAACAAGTCTGTCATTGACCCCTAAGTTACCTGAGAGTTGAGTGGTGAAGTACTTTCTGTTTACTAGAAATTTCTTATTTAACCCAGAATTTAGGGGATTATGTGGTTTTTTTAAAGCTGTATGAAAACAAACAAAAAAAGGTTATGAGACTGTCATAACTGTTTCTATATTTTAAGATTATGAAATTATAAATTTAATTTGAACTGAGTTTTGGGGGAGATGGGAGGTGTCAAGAGATATGCCAGACATGTTAATGACACAACAGAAGTTCAGAGAATATATATATCTATAATGAAAACATCACCTCAAAATTCATCCATTCAAAGTATGTTGATTTACATGAAATTCTAACTGATATTAAAAAAAAACCCAACAGATCTCTGTGTAAATATAATTTTTTCCTTTTTTTGGGTTCTATACTGGAAACAAGTTATACTCTTGTAGGTTTTTATTTTTGTCATTTTCAATCTACAGGGATGTTTCCCAGAACAAAAAGAATTCAGGGTAGGCTCACATACATAAACAGAAAATTTCTGATGAGGGTATCACTGGGGGGAAGGGGGTGATTTATATGTAAGTGTCAGAACCTTCATAAGAAAATCTAGCACAAACCAATTACAATCTCACTAGCAGCTTCTACAGAAATAGCTGTCAATCACAAAAAAAAACCATTTTGGACTTCAAAGAAATCATTACACTACACAACCAAAAAGACCAAAGAGAAAAACCCTAAAAAATTCATTGCACTTGAAATATTTTTCTTTCAGCACAGTCAACTTCTTTCACTGTATGAAAGAAACTTTTGGTCTGGTTATCAGCAGATTACCCAAAATCTTAGCTATTAAGACAATACCTTATTGTGAAGTGACTTTTTTAAAGAGTAGGCCAGTAAGGTTTTGCTGTTGACAGATAGGTCTCATCCTTCATAAGACCTCACTGCCTCTTTTGCAGACAAAGAATACTTCTGCTGTAGTAAAGCATACTAACTCCGCTTGTCTTCCTCCCACAGATGTCACCACCTAGAGTGAACTACAGCAGGGCCCTCAAGAAACTCTAGTCAGAGTCGGAAAAGTGTTCCAAGTGTACGTCTTCCTTTACAAACAATTCTTATGGAATTGTCACTTAGCTTTGAAATGTTAAGAGATTTTGCACAAACATTTATAAAACTATGTTTTCTAATTCAGGGAAGAAAATTAAGTAGAAGAAAGACAATATATTCTAATACTGAAGAGGTGGGGTGTGGTATACATGCATATACATTCCACATTTCAAATGTAATCATTTGTTTTTGAAACAGCATTAATTAATACCGAATTTCCAATATCCCAAGATATTTCAGTAGGTATCTATGGAAGATTTGTCTCTGAAACATTGTGGGAATTCAGTTATTTATCTACCCAGGCAGACTGTGAAACTGATGAGTAAGAGCCATACTTTTTATTATTCTGTTTAGACACATTTAAAGGGAATAACAAGCACATCTAAACATAATGTTAAGTATATACACCTCATGTTGAGACACGTACCTAGGTGTCCCTGAAGGAGAGAGGGAAGAGGAGGAAAAATAACATAAGGAACAAAAAGGCAAGATGGCTAAATGTTTGCATGTACACACTTGTGGAGGTAACTTCTCAGACAACAGGAGGGAGGTGGGTGGATACAAATGTCAGTCAAGGCCCAGGATAAAGTATAAAACAGCATAACCAAAGAGAGCAAGAGTATTAGGAGGCCTTTGAATTTTAAGAAGAAAAGGCAGAGAAACAAAAGATGAGTATTGAATAAGGCTTGTTAAAACTGGATAGGGCAACAGATCTGTGGGTGAGCCACAAGCAAGAGCATCTGGTGAGCTACTTGCATGCCTACCCAACAGCTGAAAAGCCTGAAAGACTGGCAGAATGTGCAGGACAGAGTCACCATGAAGACTGACACAGAGAACAGGCAGTAGTAAGAAGCAAGGCTTTAAATGTTAATTACTCTGAAAGATTCTGACTATAGAAGCAGCTGCTTGAGCATATAAGAGAGTGGTAAGAAGATCAGGAAGAGGTACAGGACTGGAATGTAAAGAAGACAGCAAAACGAAAACATGACCTGAGAAAAACAAGATGCTTTTTGGTACAGAACAAATGTAAATTCCTCTGAACCCCATACATAAAGACCCTCTGTCAAATTCTGCAAGAATTTGGGATGAGCTCCATATTGCTTTCAATTGTTCTACCATGGGAGAATGTGAATAAAACAAAGGTTCACACAGGGGACCCCTCTATGACTTTCTCTTCTCTGTAATGTATTCCACCTTTGCACCTGTACGTCATCTTTTTTTGTTCACCACAAAGCACTAAAAGCATCTTGAGAGACAAGCTGAAGAAATTGCTTGTGGAAATTTCTTCCTAGCAGTATTAGTGATATCAAAAATATAATAAATACTTTTCCACCTAGTATTACTGTTTAGGATTTTCCATAATAATTCAGCACTTCCACATAACTACTCTATTCCAGTACAGTGCCCAAGAGGCCTTTATCATGGAAGAACTCATGTCCAGACACAGGAGAATAGAAGCTTGATTTTGTGGAGTATATAAAACTCTGTTTACAAAAGCTTTGGAGACCTGGTTTTCACTGATTTGCACCATTGAAAGCAATTGAACTTCATCTTCTCATTCTGATCTGAGTTTACATGAGCTGGTTTTGATTTTTACATTGTAATTTGTAACACAAGAGATTATACAGTGTGCACACAAACACATGTACATATATCCACATGCTCACGCACACACTGAACTACATGTATATTAGCTGAATTTAAAATAATTCATCAGTACAGCCTCTTTTTCATTTAATCAAGCACCCAATCTCAATAAATTCCTTAAGTCAAGGAGGTCTGTTCATGGTCTTACTTGAACGAAGGCCCTCAAATTTCTCTTTTCCTGTAGAGATATTCCCTTGGTTTCAGCCACTCTGTTTCTCACTCCACTGAACCTTGTAGACATACCCACAGCAGTGAAAACTTCATTCTAAGAACTTGCTTTTAGCAACACTAAGCATGTGCCATCTCACAGGTCTCAACCAAATTTATTCTATCAAAACTAGTCTTAATCAAATTTTTTCCAGTAAGTTTCATGCTTTTAAATCTCTGATAAGAAACATAATACAGTGATTAAAATATTCCCAACATTCCTTCTGAGACCTTGTTTTCATCAAAATTCTTAAGCAGACAAAACGCTATATAGTACAACAGTATTTTCAGGGCCCAAAATGTAAAGCTATACATTCTTTCTTCACAATCTATGATCAACAGATTTGTCATCTTGACTTGTATCCTGAATTGACTATTTTTGTCCATCTTCCTTTAGTAATTTGCTTATTCTCTCTAAAATTGGATCACTACACCAAGTGTGGTAAGTACCCAGCTTGTTCTGGATACTGTAAAGTATGAGTGGACTACTCAATTAAAAGATGTTTCATAAATATTAATAATTTTAAGCTTAGTATTTAAAAACAGCACTTACATGTCCAAAAATGCCTAATGGCTTGCAGATAGACCACAGAATCAGCGAGTGGTGCAATATTTCATTTCAGAAACCTTTTCAGGAAAAAGACCCAGCATGGTAGAACACTATTAAATGTTGGAAAAGGACTATGACTTCAAAGTTTGAATTTTATTGAAAAGCAGAGTGCATTTCACATAAACCTAATATAATTCCATAATTATGGGACTGATAAAGTGAACTGAATTGCTGCCCTACTAGGAGAGACTAAAGAGGGTAGAACTGTTCTGTATATAAGCGAGAAAGCTGAGGAGAGCACATCTGGGACTTACAAAATCCTAACAGCTGTAGATGCAAAAGATGCCCTTGATGACACTGGAGAGTGAGCCCATGCTTGTAGTTTCTCTCTGACCAGCCTTTTCTACTGCACTGGACAGAAAGGGACCTGCTGGAGAGCAGGTCTGCAGAGAAGGACCTGGGGGTCCTGGCAGACAACAAGCTGTCTGTGAGCCGGATGTGTGTGACCTTGTGGCCAGTGAGGTCATATCAGGAGTGCTGTGTCCAGTTCTGGGCTCCTCAGGACTAGAGAGACATGGAGCTCCTGGAGAGGTCCAGCAGAGGGCAACAAAGATGATTAAGGGACTGGAGCATCTCATGAGGAAAAGCTTAATGGTTGGACTTGATGATTTTATAGGTTTTTTCCAACCTAAAGGATTCTACAATTCCTCGGAAGGCTGAGAGTTGAGTCTGTTTAGCCTGCAGAAGAGATGACTGAGAGGGGATCTTATCAATGTTCACAAGTGTCTGAGGGGAAGATGTCAGGATGGACCCAGGCTCTTCTCAGTGGTGCCAAGCAACAGAACAAAAGACAGGCAGAAATGGAAGCACAGGAAGTTGAGGAACAAGAGGAACATGAAGAACTTCTTTACTGTGCAGGTGACCATGCACTGGAATAGATTGCCCAGAGAGGTTGTGGAGCCTCCCTTACTGGAGATATTCAAAAACCATCTGGATGCAATCCTGTGGAACAGTCCTCCATCTTTTTTTCCTGGCAGTAACAAAATTAAATTTTTATCATTTCAGCATCAAAGATTAAATTAGTTCATGAAACCTCTTCCCTCAAAAAAAAAAAAATCTAACTTCAGCACTGTGTTTCTTAACAGTGGTGTCACCTACTTTTGACAAGTTTTGCAAAATAAGAGAGAAACATTGGCTGTTCACCACCATTAAGTGGAGCTGGATGTCAATGACAGATTACAGGAGGAGTCACAGGGAAGTCTGAAAGAAACAGGAAGGTCCAGAGTCATCCAGCTCAGATTAAGCAAGGAGTGACATATGTGATCCGTGTCACACCTATCTGAAGCAGCAAACAACCAACCAGTTTCAGATACTGGAAAGTCACTGCTGAGAGGAGCACTGCCTCCACAAACTCATACTCTCCTGCAAGCATGTGTCGTAAAAAAAGTGAAAAAACATATCCTCTACATGAGTTAACTCAGTCTACAGAGGTCAGCATTTTATTTCAGAAAGCTTCCACAACAGTTTTTAATAAAGGTAATTAAAGGCAGGCTAGTCTAGTCCGCAGCCTGGACACATCCTTTGTTCACATAATTCCTCGGTTTTGTTTGTTTCTGACTGTGATGCAAGATTATGTTAAGAATTCATTAAATCAAATGCATTAGTTCATTGAAAGCAATATATCTGAGAAGTAACAGGAGTCAAAAGGATAATTATCTTCAGTATTCAAAAAAGTATAGAAACGTTTTATGTCGTAAGTGGCTGAAACTTTGCAAAGATACATCAGGAAAACAAGTAATTTTTTAGAAGTAGAGGTAGCAGATTTTAAGTAGATGCTTGTAATTGCACTAAAACTATGGTATCACCTGAGAAGTAAACAAATAATGAAAACTGAAATGTTACATAGAGATTGATTAAAACTTGGATATGCAAAAGACAGTATCTGTAAAATACTGATTTATACATACATTTAGCTGGCATTCACGACTTTTCCCTTTTTAATAGTCTTAATCAGGACTTTGAATGTACTTCTGTAACACACTACACCTTTGCAACACTTCAACCAGAGGACAAAAAGATCCAAAAACCTGTATAAAAGGTTAAACCTTCCAACACCTTTGGGATGATATTCATGTGTTGGTAAACAAGTGTGGACTCAAAGTTGTCCTGACTGACCTCAGTTGTCCAGTGATGCCCCACCTCCACTGCATCAGGGGCGTGCTAGATGGGTGGGAGCTGGAAGGATGATTCTGACAGTAGCAGAGGCCTCTTGGAGATTCACAAAATTTAGATAAACTGTGCATTAAGAGCACAGGGATGCTTGCATTGATCTATTAGAAAGACTGACTTTGGAAATACTTAGAGAATGAGCAATTCAAGTGGCAGAAGAATTAAATTTCTCTTTTATTTCTTGCAGCAGAATGTTATGACTCACCAATTAGTCTTGATTATTGCTCCTGAAAAGCTAAGAACATACTCTGCTCCTACTTTTAAGAAGGGGAAACAAGAACATCAGTGAGGCAGTGACATTTAAACAGTAGGTTAAATACCCATCAATGCCTGAGGGAGCCCGTCATAGCGCATTTCCTATGCTAAACAGGACAGAAGAGTTCATCAAAACGATCTCTCAATGTGATCCCACAATTAATTTTCATTAAGAATATACATATCTCCTGAATATAGTCATTAAAGTCACCACCGATTTTAACAAAAGTGTTGATAAGCACAAAAACTCAACACATTTCTGGATTGCAACTTATCTATTCATATTTTAGGGGTAAAAGATCAAACTCAGAATTGTTATCCTCCCCCTATTGGAAGAAGCTGCTTTTATTTACCTGAACTACTGAACAGGGTTCAATCCCGTTCTGGTAATTAGATGGTCCATTCTCAACTACATCACATTTTTGAAAAAACTGCACTGAAAACAGGTGCTTTCCTTTCACTGGCTTAATTACTTAGACATGCAGAGATGTCTGAGTTAAAATTCTTTTTTTCCAACGTATCAGCTTTTTTCTCTCACATTTGTTCTATTGAGCTTTTATATAATTTTTCTAAGTATTATTACAGTTATTGTGGGCTGCTGAAGCATAATTGAGTAAAATCTAATAAAAGAACTCTTTCTGTCAGTTTCATTGAGATGTGGCAACCTGTGACAAATAGGAATGAAAATTACTATCGACCTTCAAGATGCTTAATAGGTATTTTTGCTCTCACTGTTTGCCACTTGTGAATATTTGCTGTGTCAATATTTTCAATTGAAATTACATACCCCAGAAGAACGAAGACTTAATATGGAATTGAAATACACTATTCCTGCTAAAAAGGAAAGAACATTGAAAGAAAATGATAAAATTGAAATTGTATTTTGTATTCTTTGAAAAATAATTAATTTTTGAACAGTCCAGAGTGTGGTCTTTGAAATATAAAATTTCCTTCTCTGTACAGAAAGCTCACTTGATCTTAGCCTTTCTGATCTTGGCCCAACATCTGCAGGAGTTGACAACATACTTCACGAATCTTGGCCCAACTCAAGGCAGCATCTGCATTTCCTCTTGATCTTGAATCCTGTCAACCATACCCCAGCATGCTGCTTTGATGGAAGAATGTGAACTGTATCCTCTGACAGAGCAGGGATTTCCTCTCTCACAAGGGAGTTCCTGATTTCTTTTAGTTTCCTTAGGTGCTGGAAATTAATTTAAAAACCTCATCCTCAGCATTGTCTATTTCTCCCATGCCTAAATACCTTCTCCAAAGTAGGAACTAATCTAGCTTTCATATTAAAATACCTATTCCTAAATGCCCAAAATTTGAAAGTGAATTTAGGAAAGCTAAAATCAAAATGAAACCAATTCAGCTTTTTTCATTCAGTAGTGATCTCTGTCAGACAGATATAATAAGCCTGTGACTTTAATGGATGTGTTCAAGATTTTCAACCAGAACTGTATGATGAGAAACTTTCTTGGCCTGTAAAAAGTATGCATTTAAACATATAACATGTATCCTTCAACACTTCTTTGAGGGCAGCATTGCAAACTTAGTGATGTCAGAACTACATCCTGCTATATTCCTTCAATGTTTAAGCGCCTCATGTCCCTGCATACTTTGAAACAAAACAGAAAATGGATTTAGTTAAACTGTAGGTGCTTGGCACCAGATTTCTCTCTTATGTGCAGGCACTGCCAAGCACATATTTATTTTTAAAATCCCAGAATACCAAATATTGTACAAATACTAGAGGGCTAATTTGTTCTTCCCCACAGAACATATGCTCACAGGGAAATCCAAGAAATTGTAGGAAAAAAAGAGTTAGATTTTTTAAATAAATAAAAGTAGGCATCGATCTGTCTGTGTATCTATAAAGATCCAGATGGAGAACTACAGATACAGTTAACTACAGTTAAGTCTGAATGCTCAAGGACTATTTTGCTAAACTAGGAAGAATGTTGAAGATACTGTGCTCATAGAGGCAGTGAAACATTTGTAGGAGAAACAGCTTGTCAAATGCTCATTCATGATGTGAAGAGGCAAGAATGATGAAAAGTAAGCAGGTGAAATAGGAAGTTAGAAAAATTTGTGCATAAACTTGAAGGTCGTTCATTTAGGCATAAAGAAGTAGTGACAAATATTGTCAACCTCCCCCTATGTAAGCAGTGGAACTAAATTTGAACTAAGAAGCAGGAATGATGTGAAATCTGAGTGATTCAGAAGGTGCCAGGACAATGAAATATAGAATAGGAAGAGCTGAGGGCAACAAATATGCCAAATATTTGGCCATATTTCCGAGGAGAAGAGTGGGATTAGCTTGTGCAATAAGGTAAACCTTTTGTATTACAGTCCTGAGAAGAACATGATGACATCATTCACAAAGCTTCCCCAGTTTTTCAAATTCTCAAAATAAAGAATTAACCTGTTATTTTAACCTAAGCCTACAGCACTGGGGCAAATAAATAGAATGAACAGTTTCCACTAATCAGCAGTAGGAACAATTTCCCAGTTACAAGCATTCTTAAATAAAATGCCAAATACTGCTGTAAAGTAAACATTGTAATTACCACCTTTATAATTAAACTGAACATATATTTTCAGAAGAATGTGACATTTTCTGCTGAAAATGCAAATTTAAAAAACCTAGCAAAAGCATTTTAAATAAGCAGGAAAGTGTATGTTTTTAATAAATATATAGAGTGCATTCATATTTTAATATAATTGCCCTGTATAACACGAGCAATTTTTACCAGACAAATACTACAACATATTCTAACTATAAAATTAATGATATGTTTTAACGGAAAATTAGAACAAATTCCTGGTGTGGCTGTACAGAGGTGACACTCCTCTATGCATATATACTTACTAAAGCGGAAGGAAGTAACTTGGCTTGTCATCTGACCTGAAAGCACCATTTGTGGCAGCTGTCAAAGCAATCATTAAGCAGAGCAATTTTTCATGTTTTCCACATACACTGTTTTCAGTAGCTTTCATTTACATAGTATTTATTTAATAATATGTGATTATATTTCTCATTATACTATAACCTCACACAAATTAATTAACGAAGTCATCACTGTATGAACACATACCACATTACAGTCAATGAGCACTTTGGAGTTCCATTCCTCCCTCAAAATACAAAGGAAAGAAATTGTCTTTTCACCTCTTGCTCAAATTTCCACTGAAGGAAAAAAAAACACCTTTTGAGAGAGTGACAGGTAAATAAGAACCTGTTTTTAATTAAATAATGTTCCATTTAGCTTTCATTTGTCACCTTACCACAAAATCAGCCTACAGGACAGGCATGTAGCTATGTACGGCTGAGCTGTGTTACTGGGACTTTCCTGCTTTTACCAAAAAGGAACATGGGGGCTTGGAGCTCTATGCAACCATTAACATATGCAGAGATTAAGGACAGGATATACACACAATATTCTAGGGGGAGGGGGAGAATAAATCACTGTGCTTAGAAAGGTGATTAGCAGCAACTATCTTCTCATTACCAGTCAGATACTTGCGTATTACAAAAATAAAAGAGCAATTGTGGGCTCCCTGCTGTGCCTTAGATAAGATATTCTGTCCTGTTTCAGTAGCTTTCCAGTAACCAATGAAGCACAGCAGTATCCTGTCACAGCAACACTGAAGAGAAGACAGCAAGCAGACAATTAATTTTCTTTGCTACGTACTCATTTGAAATAGAGATTTAAAAAAAACTCCAAAGCTACACAAGCATCTAGGAAACTATGTTCTTTAGGAAAAAAAAAATCCATCTATTATTTTACTTCAGTATTAACTACTGGGTGCATCTCTTGGCAGCATTTGCACATAAACCAAAGCAAATTTTTTTGGCAGTTCTGAAGTTACATTGGCTTCAGTCACCCTGTACCTCCTCTAAAAGCCAAACACACCACTTCCTCACCAAGGTGTCTGTCTCTCAAAAACACGGTGAGAAGTGAAGATAGAATCAATGCATTTTATGAAAGCGGTAACTTTAAAAAAAACAAGGCTCAATTGAAGGGAAGCCTGAAATAAGAGCAAAAAAATGACTAATCTTCCACTCCGATTGTAAAAATACCCAAGACACAGAGCCACATCCTTCACAGTCTTCCTCTGGCGTTTTGTGTCGTTTGTTTTGTTTTATAAGCCCTTTTATTGCCAATAGCAGGCCTGAATTACAGAAGCTACGCGACCCTGTTACGGAAGGTTCACCACCGTACTACGAAGACAAGCTCCTCCTCAGCTGCCAATGAAATGAAGGAATGGAAGAAAGAGGAATAATCTGAAGCATTCAAACACAGACAGGACACGAATTTCTTAATGTCAAATGTATCATCCTTTCACTTGAACAAACAAGCAAAGGTGCACCTAAGCAGAGGTGCATCAGGAAAGACAAAACCTGCCAGTGATCTTGGAGACAGTATCATATTTTGGTCCTACATGTCTTGACATACAGCCACTTGCACACACTCAACAGCTCCAGGTTTAGGCTGCTCCTGGGAAAGCTATCCTAGAACACTGCTCTGACACCAAAGTACTGATACAGCAAACCTTCAAAAAACCCCCGAAAAAACAAACACAAAACCAAAACCAAACCAAAGAACAAACAAACAAACAACAAAACAAAAACCCCCTAGCCATGTAGTGTTAGATGTTAGATAACTCATTTTCTGTGAGTTAGAGATGAATGCTTCTAGGTATCTTGATTCAGGGCTTACTGAATTCAGGGCTTACTGAAAACTTGGAAAAACCAGCATTGGAAAAGCACTCAATAAGTACCAGGCAGAGCAAGCGCTACCAAGCTGTGCAATGTCTTCTCAACATACTTTGTAGCTAATACAATTTCTATTCGTTTGAAACATCCTGAACTGCCTCTAAAAAAACCCCATGTTTTTCAGTCTAGAATCCTAGGTGGTCCAAATCATCACTGCCACCTCCAGAAGATGGCACCAGCCACCTTCATTATATTTCAGAAGAATATGTTTTCACTTACTACGGTCTTCACTTCATTAATGCACACAAAAACTGTCATCTTCACTGACTCATTTGCTTTTGAAAAACCTAAGTACAGTGCAAATGGTTTTCCCAAATTACATCTGCTTTGGAATGATTTACTTGTTTTGAAGCGTTAGACTTATATCACTAACATGTACAACATCTCAACTGACATTGTAAATTTTTGTTGCAATACTATCTTTATAAAAACAGAATAAACCAGGTATCTCCTAAAAGTATATATATTTGGTTACAGATGATAAAAAATAATTATCTTAAACATCATCATACAACCACAACACTATTAGAAAAATATTTGCTTTCCCATTATGAAAAATATGCTGTATAAAAAACTAATGGATTAAAAAGACATTAGTTTCCCCACAGATTGCAGTAAATTGCTTATAATTCTGAGTATTGCTTCTAAACCAGAGATGGAATCTCATTACTAAAATAATGACAATAATATTCCTTTGTGGGATTATTACTGAAATATCCTGATCTTTTTGCTAGATAGAAAGGGCACTGCAATGATTATTTTGGGGTCACATTTGCAATTCTAACTTACCTCAAGTCAGGATCATACATGACCATGGAGTCCATGCATATCTTGAACATCCCACTGAAAAAAATCTTTGCAAAAGTAACTACACATATGCAGGAAAATTTTTAAAAATCTGCAAATGTAATTTTAAAACTTGAGAAACATTCCTTCATTCACTAATTGTTATCTGAATTCAATACAGCCACGATTTTATTTTTCCGTAATTTCTCCTCTCTGCTTATAGCACAGAGATATAGGGCTACAAGGCCCTGCCTATTACAGTATCAAATCTTTACCCTCCACCTTCTCCTTTGTTTCAGTATTTACTGCTGGAAGCTTTCAACATTTTTAACCAGCATATAAAAGACCTGTCAACAAAGTCAAACAACAATACTTAAATTCGCCCAAGTGAGGTTGCCAATACCTGCTGATACACAAAAAAGCTTCAAGAAATATTTGCAGCTTAGCATATTTTGTTTGGGTTCATTATGACATTTTATCCTTTCATCCTTCACTAGTGTGTAGATTAACAAGGCACATATTATTTTCTCTCAATTTTTCTACATTTCAAATTGATTTTTTGGGCCTTTTTTTTGCTTTTTTTTGCTTTGTGCTTTGTGCATTAGCCACGAGCATCTCATCTCTTTTTGTGCATTAGCCACTCTCATCTCAGCTGTTAGAAGTCCCTGACTGAACAGGTTTCATTTTCCCCACATTTCTCCTGCAGACCTGCCAGTCAGCAGGTTCCAGTACTTTATCTGAAAAAAGCCTGTGAAGTTACATTTTTTGTTTATGCGAAGGCCCTTGAAGAAGCTGAAAGACGTGTTGTATCTGTAACTGATTGTAAATATCATGCCCAGGGCATGTAAACAGGCTCCAGACTTCTCAGGAGCTGCATAGGGTGGCTCCCTACTGAGTCAAGATGTTTCCTCAAAGATGCCCAAGAAGAAGGAGCACAGAGGGAGGAGTGGAGGTTGCAGTGCTCCCGTGAGGGTTGGAGTGGCGGGCCATGGTGTAATCCAGCAGCACTGGCCTTGAGATGGATTGGGAGTGGAACTTCAGTAGCAACATTCACTGCAGGCTGGCTGCAGTGGCCAATGGAGACAGACTGGTCTGCTTTGTGGGAAAGCTAACACCAGTTCTGCAAGGCTGGTCATACCTAAAATCTTACTTCATGGTGTACTGAATTTCCAATGTGTCTTTGTGTAAGCAAAATGCAGTGCACACAGGCAAACACTGAGTATAAAAGTAGTCAGATGTTTTCAGGCAATTTCATTTAGCTTTGAAATAATCCCTCAATCAAAGGGCAATACAAGTAGAAGATAATTTAAATGGTAGGATTTACTTAAAACTGCCTAGTCTAATTTCACATACACTTGTGCAAATTGATGCTATTCAACGCAGTAAAATATTTTCTTTTCTTCACCAGGAGCAAGAATCACTGAGTACTAGAATCTCACTTTTATTTTTGAAGAACGATAACTCATAATACAATATCTCTCATCTTGAAAAGAAAGGGAGGATGGAACCTAAAGACTTCCCTGGAGCATATCCCAAGAATTTGCAATGAATCTTTCACTGCAATTTAGTTGAATTGGTTTAGAATTGCTCATTTGAAATTAAGAGGAGCTGACTTTGACTTCTAAGAAGAAAGAAAAATAAGGGCTGCTAAGAAAAGTTCGTATTAAAAACCTCTCAAACTGAATTACAACACACACTTCAGTGTAAATTACTGCTAGACATGTTTTCTTCATTTCCCCTTGCATGAGCAATATAAAAAAATCCCTGAATATCCTTCATCAAAACACACATATTTGATTATATTTAAGGATATATCAAGAAAAAAGGGTTGTTTCATTGTCTACTCAAAAAAAATTAAAATCACATTTCAAATCATATTCACATCAAATATTTTCATACCATATAATTAAGAATGATGGCCTGTTTCAAGGAAAATAAAAACTAAAAAGCCTAGCTATTTCATATAGCCTGATGTAGTTTAAGAAGCAATCAAATTTCAAACAGAAGGCATTGCACTGGTCTGCTACTGACCAGCAAGAAAAATACTCCTTCCTAGCCTGAAACCTTTAGGATCTGACAGCTCAGAAATCGGGCAGATCTGATAAGAGGAACATCTGATCAGATTAGCAGTCTCCCGGAACCTCTGAAAACCATTCACAATTTCAGATACTGACTGACTGTTTGAATTACATATTCAAAGGCTTCTGAGCTGACAACGGAAGTCGGATTTGTCCTTCTCAACATGGAACGTGATAGTATCCAACAGGCAGAGCTGAAGATATTGACAAAATTAATTCACAGAAACACATTAGCAACATCATAGATTGAAACATTTTGAAACATTTTGAGAAAGGAAATGAAGTCATTTTCATGCAGCAACTTAAGAGTAAGACAACTAGTGTTTTCTCCACAGACCTATTTGTGGTAGACCTGCGCATGACACAACCGTGGGATGAGTGGCTGACAGACCAAACGGGTGTGCTGCAAGCAAGAGGGACCTCAACAAGGTGGAGAAACAGGCTGACAAGTAGCCTCAATTAGCTCAACAAAGTGAAGTACCAAGCCCTGTCCCAGGGGAGGAATACCTTCGTGCTCCAGCACAGGCTGACTAACTGGAATGCGTCTTGTCAGAAAACGCATGGTGGTTTTGGTGGACAACAAAGCAAAGACCAAGGTCATCCTGAGTGCATTAGGAAGACCACTGCCAGCAAATGGACATGGTCCTTCGCCTCTACTCAGCACTGGTAAGGCTGCATCTTGACTGCCGTGCTCAGCTCTGGACTCCCCACTACAAGAGAGACACGGAATCATCAGACATAGTTCAGCAAAGGGCTATGAAGATGGCAAAGGGCTTGAAGCAAGTGTTATCATAGAAGGAGGGGCTCAGAGGGCTGGACTGGAGAAGAGAAAGCTCAGAGTGATTTTATCCACATATATAAATACCTGATGAGGAGAGAAAAGAATGCAGGTCTAGGCTCTTCTCTGTGGTTCACAGTGACAGCACAAGATACAATGGGCAAACGTTGAGATCCAGGAAATGAAAAAGGAGAAGCCTTTTCAGTGGTGATGATGGTTATGGACTGGCACAACTTGTCCCAAGAAGTCCTGGGGTGTGTCTGTCCTTGGTGATACTCAGAATCAAGTGGACATGGTTCTATGCAATCTGCTGCAGCTGACCCTGTTCTGACCTGAGGGTTGGACAGATCAATTTGCCCAACACCCCTGTGGGGTCTCTCACAGTGACTTTGGTGCCATTTCATGATTATTTATTGATGAATAGGAACAAAAATTGTTTCTAGATAAATCTTTTGAGGATCTTTTGCAAACTCTTAATTAGGAAGCATACTGGAAGAAGTTGTTCAGTATTGTGAAAATTTAGGCCAAGGTAAAGTTGACTGGGACCTCAAAACCAGCCCAATTTATTCAAGGAATTTATCTAGACCCCACAAAAACTCTCTCTCTAAAATGACAAAATTTTTCATACCATGTTTAGGAAATGTGTTCAAAATCCAATTTACGTTTTATTGAAGCTATAAAAAAAGTCATTGAACAGAGATCGTCTTTTTTTTCAGGCAAGAAAACAGCTCTAGTCTGATTATGTTAGCCTAAAACACCTGTCTCCTCCGCCTTTATTGTGAGTCCCGTGGTTTGAGTCATGACACAGCAGAAAAGATTAGGAACAGAATCTCACTATGCTCTAAGTAGAATGAGTTCATAAAAAAAAGCACAAAGGGGCCTGTTAGCTCCCCTAATACCTTCAGAGATCCTTGGGTTGTCAGCAGAGGAAGCCCATGCTCAAGCACACGTCACTGCAGCACAGCTCAAAGTAACCCTTCCATGAGTCCTTCATGGGGGAAACAGCACATAAATTTACGACGTAGAATTTGGTTTCTGGCATGCCAGCTTGCAGAATGAAATGTAGAAACATTTTCAGGGGCCCAATCTGTTCAGATATGGTATGAATGACAGACAGGACTGTCTAAACACATCTGTGATTCTGAGAGATTGTGCTGAAAATCATGCCGTCACATCCCTCTTGCAATGTGCTGAGTGAAGGTCTAATGATCCCAAGGACTCTGGCAGATCCCATTCCAGATGAGGCAACCATAAGGAAGAATGCAGAATATGCAAATCACTAAACCTCTTCCCCTTGGTTTTGTTATGGTTCAGTAATCTGTATAACGTACGTGGACTACAAATTTATTGCTGATTTTTTTATATGTAGATATATGTTTGTATTATTGCTATCCCTTTATAGATATGAAGATTAAGCCCTGGAAAAGAACAAACCCACAAATTACACAAGGCACCTGCTCAATGTTTAGATTTGAGTCTTTTCCTGGAAGGGCGCCAGCATTTTAAATCTTCTTCTGAATTTTTGCCCCCTCTGTTACATAAATAACACATATTCTCATACTCCAGAAAGCAAAAATTGGTATTTAATAATTTGGAGGGAGACAAAAAAAACCCAAAACCAAACCACAAAGTCCCATCTCCTCCCTAATATTCTTGAAAATAAATGTAATATTACTGTAATACTGTTTTAACTACAGCACTTCATTGCTTGGAGAAACTGCCTACGGAAGGCGACCTAGTCTGTCTTCTTTCTATACTATAGCTTTAATGTTTCAGCTATTGGTTTTTTCATTGTTTTGGTTTATTTTTCCTTTTTTATAAATACACGTGCAACTACTTCAGAATTTATTTTCAAAGGACTGTGTAGTTGGCCTAACTTGATCATTTAAAAACAAACCTTTTCCTTTTTTCTGGTATTGGAACATCAACTTTATTTAGGGACAGGATCAAAAGAATGTTTTCCCAGACTTTGCTCTCCATTCATAGAACCACAGAATGGTTTGGGTTGGTAGGGACCTTTGAAAGATCATCTCCTTCCAATCCCCCTGCTGTGGGCTGGGACACCTTACACTAGATCAGATTGCTCATAGCCCCACCCAACCTGGCCTCAAACCTTCCTCATCTAGAGGAGTGTTTTGTCTTTTCACTATCTGATTTCTTTAAAACTTGCATCTTGGCAGCTAAGCTTCCTTAAGTTGACTCTAAAATCAGATAAATACTTCTTGCAATGCCAAGGTAATTCAGATGGCTAAATTAAGCTATGTATTGCACTGATGAGCTTTTTCCTTGCAATTAACCCTCAACAGGTACCCTCTGCTCTGGAGAAGAGTGCCACCAGATTAATATTTGTAAGCAGTTTAGCAGCAGTGCTTCCAAGCACTCTTGCATAAAACACTATGTAAAATATTTACTTTACAGCACAAATATTAAAGCTAAGTATGTA
Source organism: Eulacestoma nigropectus (assembly GCA_013397775.1). Classification (NCBI taxonomy): domain Eukaryota; kingdom Metazoa; phylum Chordata; class Aves; order Passeriformes; genus Eulacestoma; species Eulacestoma nigropectus. Next base: position 150,606 of record VZTE01006485.1, on the reverse strand, counting down.
ACAAGGCTTGAAAACATAGGAATTTTTAATTGACTACATTTTGTCACTGCAAGTAGATACAGAGAGGAAAGTTAGGAAAATTAGGAATGCCCTAACATTTGAAATCTTTATTCCAAATTATACAGTCGCTTGATGCATATAACAAAACCAGAACATATGCATCAAAATTAAAATAGTAATAGAAATTCTAAAAGCTCCTGTACAGCTTTTGAAACAAGAATCTTAGATTTTTCTCAGCTCAATTAATTACACTTTCATGCACTAATTTATACTGTTTCTGCCCTTTGCCCATTCCATTTATTCAATTAATGCAGTTCTATTTGACACTTCTTTAAACAAAAATTCCCTTCAGAGCATAAGGCTAAGAAAAAAGATGTAAGAGGGAGAAATGTTATAAGAGAAATAGTTTTGGTTTGATATTTTCACAGAATGTTTAGTGTTGGAAGGAACCACTCTGAGATCATGTAATCCAACCTCCATGATCAAGCAGAGTCCCCCGGGATTTCTGAGAGGATCCTGCTTACCAATACTGCACAAATCATACAGCGATACCTGTGCAGCAATAAAGACACCCAGGGAGACAACCTCTGACAAAAGGCAGTTTTTCTGTTAAAGCCTGCTTAGTTTAAAAATCCTTGTGTAGAAGTGTATTTACACAGTGGTCAAAATTATTGCTGTACCATTGGTCAACCTGAACCCTGATGAGGAAATCTATGGCAGTGAGTCGCATAAGAGCAAACACTTGCCAGGAATAGGGTAAATAATGCAACCTTAGAAACTGTAGTTTGTATCTAGGAACATTATTGATATGACTGAGGTGACAATAGGGAAGCAAAACTGTGTTTCATTTAGAATACAATAGGGAGAAGAACCTGGAACACAGTTTAACTTCATCAAGCTCTTGATGAAACTTCCTGAAATGCTAGGTTCTGCCACCAGCCACAAGGGCCACACAGGTTACTCTCTCCCCTCTGGCTGTATAAATAAAGTAGTTTCTATGAAGGCAAAACCTGTAAATTATAATGATTGCCATGCGTATTTGGAGTACAAAAAAGATTGAGTTTTCTACTTGTCATGTGTTCATGCCTTGCCCTTTTATGGAGACTTTGAAACACTGCACAAAAACAGAATGTAAGACACCTTCCAATGGTTATCACTCCTCAACAAGGAAGAGGCACTATGGCTAAAAGAGATTACATCTGGCTACACAGTATCAGTGTCCAAGCTGCTTGTCAGGGCACAGAACTAAAAACAAGTTGCACACCTCTGGTAAGTCTATGGTTCCTGCTTAGCACTAAAACTTTAATAAACAATTACTGTCAGGTGTGAGTGACTGGTATGTGAAAATGGCTTTAGGGATTTCCAGTGGTTCCTCCCAAGCACCACAGGGTATCCTCTGCAGCATCTGAATTACATCACACAATTCATTTCAACATGGATTCCTGTTGTTCAAGATTGACATATCAAGGCTTTTGCCACATACTTATATTTGGTGTTACCATGTGTTGTCATAACGGTCCTCCAAAACTCCTCTGTCCATCCTGTGCACATAAACCCCCTTTGCCATCTGAACTGTTCAGATCTTCCAATCTCAGCTCTTTCATCTGCTCCCTTTACAAAATTCTTCTTCTGTTTCCCTGACTGGAATTACTCTGGTCGCTTCTCAGGAACCCTCACATAAGCAAAAAGGAAAATGGAAAGCAAGGTCTCCCCAGAAGAGAGGATGGGAGCCATCCTCTGCTAGCAGAATTTTTATCAAATGCATTCAGTACTTCAAACCTTTGTTTCAGTAGGAAGATTCAACTAAGTTGTCAAACTTGGATCACAAATGACAGTGCCTGCATTTACAAAAAGTCTAGAATTTTATGTAACAGCAATGTCAAGCCAAATATATGTCAGGTTTCAAGACTATTTTTTAATTGTAAGTTATTCCACTGGAAGCAGAAGACTTAAAAGATACACATATGTGGGAGTTTTTAGACATTTTAATGCAAATGACAATCAAAAGGCTGCTTGAGGAACATAAATGCCACACCTCATCCTTGCTGTGGTCTCCCTGGATCTTTAATAAAATTAAACTTCTTATACAGGTGAATGCAGGATTAAACTCCATCAGTAGTGCTGTTAGCTGGTAGTCCTGAGACTCCCAAACCATCCTCCCCAAAACTAAAAAAAATAAAAAGACCCCTGATTTCTTCATACAGTCGTGCAGAAAAAACAGCCAGCTGTTTCTGTTATGTTTAGGAATAATAATTTGAGGAAATCCGGCAAAAATTAAGCTTGTTGGATGGACCAAACAGCTCCCTTGGATAAAAAAGGCCAGATTTCTGAATAAAGGGAAAGAGTAACAATATTTTTTTACTCTTCTGACTGTAATAAAACATTTGATATACTGACACATAGCAAGAGATTAGATAAACTACAGGAGATTAAATTGTTAAAGAAAGTCAAAACTACATCAAAGGATAGTTATGAACAAAAACGCATCAGACAAGAGGGAGGTTACCAGCAGGTTTCCTCATGTATCATTCTGAAGTCCAGTCTTATTCCACAGCTTTGTAAGTTGCCTTCATATAAACAAACTGTTTCAATAACACCAGTCACATTTTTCAATTACAGAATTTTGGAAAGCACCAGTCACACAGAAATACCTGGATGACTATCCATGTTAGCCAGCAGAACATCATTTGGTAGTATAAAGGGCAAGATTATACAATTGACAGCTGTTAAGTGACAAGGGGGATTAGATGATAAGACTATATGCCACCAAGTCCTAGGAAGTATCAAGAAATATTCTTCCAGGGGAGAAAGAAAATTCTGTATCAGTAAACTGTACTATCTCACCATTTACGAAAAGAAAATGCAGTGGGGGAGCTGGAGGGGAGAGAGGATTTGCTTTTTAGAGTAAGCACAAGGAAGGGCTGTTGAGTGAAAAAGATGTCTGAAGAATGGGGAAGTAGATAAAACAATGCAGAGATACCTTCCACAAGTTTGGTCAATTTTGGCCCCCTTTGGTTTCAGGGCAGACTACTGGAACTAGCTGAGGTTTCATCCACATTAAACAAGCTCTCAGCAGGTGATCTCCTCTAGCAGGTTTCTGAAGGACATCTCTAATCGTAACAGGTGTTTCATTAAACTGATCCTCCAAGGAGGTGAAAATATGTTTGTGCAAGCGAGCTCTCGAGCCTAAGATGAATAACAGGGTAGATGTTAAAATGACGAACAGCCACAGATTTGCTAAAGCTTGACTGGACAGTTATCTTTCATCTGGAAACTGATAAGGAATTTTCTAAGTCCCCTCTAGATTGTTACTGGATGCATCTAAGACCAAATGAGAGTCAAGACTGCATTTCTCTCATGCATCAGCCCCTGTTCTCTCATGATATCTAGCACAGCTTCATGTATTCAAGGATACACACGCCCAACACGATGCCAGGATTAGTATTTATGACAAAGGCAAGCTTTGCACAATGTCGACTGTAGAGTCCCATAGTGGAACTATATTAGCACACAAAGTACAGCCAATTCAGAAATGGCAAATAATTTTTGAATTTCTTTCTTCTGAGTGTCTAGATCCTATTACTATTTGCCTGGCCACCAACAGACCAGTCTTATACTTTACTTCCAGGTACCATCCTGGCTAAGCAAGAACAGTCCATCTGGCTTGTAGTAACACTGAGCATGCAAGTAAAGAGGAATCAAAATTCTCAAGGTGTCATGGCAGGAAGACTTTGTGGAGATGGCAGCACACCCACAATAGCCCATGTTACTCAGGGTAAATCAAGAGTTGGGGTCACACACAGAACTTCATGAAATAAATCATTGCCATCTGAGAAAATAACCTCTATTGCAGAAGAAAACACAATGAAGCTCTGCAGGAGTCCAGCCCCTGTAGCACTGTAGAGCACTTTTACGAGCAAAAAATTCAGAAGAAATGATAAGCAAGAGACTTTGAAATCACATTCTGTACATAGGTCCCTTGAAACCCAGAAGATGAATATTTGTTCTCCCACGCTGCTCAGACAGACTATTTCTGCGCTCTTTCTGAAGACGCTGTTCAAGACTTATTTGCAAGTCAGGAGCTGTTTCCCAATGAGGCTGAAACAAAATTATTTATTACTATGAGCTGTAATCTAATCTTGTATATCTATGTGTGTGAATCAGTTCTCATGTGATGCTGTCAAGTGGAATTACATTTCAATGGAAAATTTTATGTGACATACAAAAATCAGATTTACAAGCTTACACTGCACACACTCAAGACTAATTCCAACATAAAGAACTCTGATTCAGAATTGAAGAACCTAAACATTTGACCTGAAGCATTGAGCTCTTTTTTCGCTATAAAAATTTATGTTTCTAAGTCCACTTGCTGCAACAGGTAGACTATAGCCTGTAAAATTTATTCATGTCTTAACTGTGTTTTTCTACAACAGTAATGAAAGATTTCGATTTTTTTTTGCCAATGTTCTCCAGACACATCCCACAACGTCTGGCGAATGGATGACTGTGTTCAACAAAAATTTGAGTTCTTTGTGGAGAGAAAAGAAATAGCCATGAGACATGCCTTTCAAAAATATTAACTTTTTTTTGTTTCTCTTCTCTCCCAAAAGCTATAGTACATTTTTGAAAGGGCAGACCCAGCTATATGATGAGAACATATTAATTGGAATTTTTTTCCTTCTGTTGTTATCATCTGCTGATAGGTTCCAAATTCAATAAAGAATGCTGTCATAAATATTTCTAAGGCTACAAATGAAAAACTAACAACAATATATACCAAGAGTAACTTTTTATACAAGCACTTCTTTTTAACTAAGTCATATATACTACTGTAACATCTATACACTTTAAATTTAGTGAGCATTTAAGAAATCCAAAAATGTCATCTTTGAATTGGTATGTTCTGAATATATTCTAATTATTATTCCCTTTCCTAATTTCATTTTGCCTCTGTAGGGGTTAACAATTCAGCAGTTCATTTGTGACCTCTCTTGCAAGGAAATAAGGCAAATGATCAGGCCAGAATTGCTGACCTCTCACATTCCTGATACCGTGCTGAAGTAGACAAGGAAAAAGTATATGGTCATCTGCACAAAAATACTTCTAAAATCGAAGTGAAAATAATGGTGCTTGCCTTGAACTTTAAACTAGCTGAAATTAAGACTATAACCATTATATCTCAGAGCAAGTATTTAAGAAATCAAAAGAGCAGGTTGCCTACATTACTGCAACTTGGTATCAAAAAATTCATAAGAGACTTTTAAAATGTAGTATTTCTTCCATATTACATCAGCCCTTCAGGAGTTTTTGTGTAAACAATAGGACACATTCCTAATATGCCAAGTCATTGCTTAAAATTTGAGAATGAGCAAAAGGTTCCTTCTTCAATGAGAACTACAGCTGTCCCAGACTGTGAGTTTTCGAGAATAAAACAGTTGACATGTTGTGCCACATGTTTTACGTGTATGAAAGCCCAGAGAAGTCTAAGTGCAAATGTACCACATCTACACAAGCCACTTTTGAAAACACTTGTTTTCCAGCAGATCTACCATGCATGTGCTAGATTCCTTACCTGCACGTGTACCCCAGATACACTGGATCTCTGAATGAAACAGGAGCTGTGGGATATCTAGAAAATACCATTAAAAAATCAAAAAATTCCACCGAACAAGGACAGGTGCAGGCAAGTGTAGTACTTGCCCAGGTAAGACCTGTTAGCTCTACTATTCATATCCACTTCATTATGCACTGAATCAGCTGTTTGTCCATTACCAGCCCTTAACACCAATTTTAAGTGTGGTGTGAATGAATACACAACTATCACACTAACAGTGTAACAGTTGATTCCAGTAGAATCAAAATTTTAATAGTGATTTACCTCATAAAAATTGAGATTTATCATCTCCTCCCCATCTGGTAGCAGAGCATTGATTTCTAGTTAAGGGGAACATCAAGATCCAGAGACCTGGCAATTCTAGCAGCTGAAGTTGTGCCATTAAGAAAAAACACTTAAGGATTTTAACAGAACGAACCTGAGACCATACTCTCAGTATTTTAGATCTGATTATGACAGTATAGGCATCTCATCTACTCAGATTGCTGGAAAAATGAAAGATCCTCAACTTTATCAATTTGACTTAAATGTTCCTTTCTTTAGCATGCACTCTGCACTGAGACAAGCAGCTGTTAGTAGAACATCCATCCCAATAAACAACCTAGCAATAAACTATGATCTCCCTTGCTGCCTGTAACAACATCATCATATGTAGCAGGGTCATTAGCACAGCAGGCACAATCAGCTACAGCTTTCTAATGCTACATTATTAAGTAAAGCAAAACACTCTTATAAGATTGTAGGATTTAATTTTTTTGAGAGTCACTGCCAATAAGAAATTTAAAATATTTTAACTTTCATGCAAATGGAATACACCTTATATTTTCAGTGCAAAACTAAAGATTACCCTCAAAATCGTGACATTAAATAATATTAACTATGAGACTAGTTCTATCAGAGACTATCTCAGTTTCTGCCCAGAAATGAGAATCACTTACTATCCTGTTACAATGCCAAATGAGAAGCTGGAAACAGACCAGGAAAAGTCCTTATACAAATTTGTCATTACATTCTCTTAACCTTTGCCAGAAGTTAAAAAATAAATAAACAAAAGAGGAAAAAGCCAGAGAGAATATGTATTAGGGCAGGCAACTTTTTTAAGCCTTGCCTCCAGTTTCAACATTAAATGGCATGTTTTATGTCATAAGACCCCTGTCTAGGCATAGGAGTACCAGACATTCTCACTAGCCTTTTCAATTCTGGCAGGTGAAGTCTGAGACAACTCTGAGCCCCAGCCCACGCCTCAAACTGTCTGACTCAGAAAGAGCCAGGTAGCAGTTTGAGCACCATATTAACTACACTGCTGTTTCTAAGAAAATGAAACAAAGGGGGAAAGGCTGAGAGAACAAAAAAAAA
>VZTE01006485.1:131267-143597 GCA_013397775.1 Eulacestoma nigropectus | reverse complement strand
AAAAAAAAAAAAAAAATTAGTGGGTGGGAGATATTGAGTCACTTGTGGTAAAGAGACACTGCTTCAGGCATCCCATGCTTGTCTATAGATAATAAACCCAGTTAAAAAGTGGGATGAGCCCATCAGTGCTTTTCAGTTTAATAGCACTTCTGCTTATTCTTCAAAAATAGCACAATACAGATACATCCTTATGACTCATCTTTCCAAAATACTTTGTATGGATATCTATATACACACATTCACACACACATATATATATGAAAATTGGAGTGGGAAGAGAAAAATATGCATAGAGATGGTAGTCTCAGTGCTGCAGAAAGTCTGAAGCAAAGAATAGGACAGCTAACACACGCAAAGAGAACAGTCCAGGGAAGGCACACACAGATAAAACACTGATTTCCAAGAAAACTTGACATCTTATAAATACAATTAATTCCTTAGAATTGTGGGAAGTTCAGACAGTCCCAAAAGTGCTGAAATGTGGAAAAAGAGGGGCTTATGATGAGAAAAGAGAAGCACATGAATATTTTGGTGAGTGCAAAGAGCAATCCACAGAACATGGATGAGTTGCATTTTTTCTTGAGCCAAATTAAGTCATCATGCATAGGAACCTAATTCCCTCTTTGAATTAGAAACGCCTCCAATAGTATGCAGCAGTGAGTATGTTGATTTTTATCCTCATCCCCTTTCCAAAAAAACCAGATTAAACAGCTAAGGCAAACTTCTGCTTTAACAGACATTTTTGTAAAAAGTTGTTGCTTTGCTATGGCTCTCTCATTGAGTACCACAATGAAACAGCAGCGCAGCAGTCATTAGGTTGAAGATGCAAATAGTAACTTGTGCTTATATCTCATAGTCATTGTTCATTTGGCATGCAGTGATTAACTTGTATCCATAAGGAAACAAAATCCAAACCAGCATCTCTGTAGCCTAGAAGCATCTTATTCACAACAACGAGGAAAACTTTTGATAAACCAAAATCACATGTGTTTCTTTACTGACTCAAAATTCAATACTTACTTGAGAATCTACTAACAGAAGGATATTCATTGGTTATTTTTTGAATAATATCCTTCTGTGATTTTTTTGCAATTTTGATAGTTGTAACCTTTGTTAAGCACCACAAACTCATGTTATTAACAGCACTGTGTCTCAGCTAATGAAACCACTTTCTTCTGCATGATTAAGACTGTTGTGCATTGCAACCCATCTCTTGTATTCTGCATTTTCTTAATTACTCAGCTTAGATTTTCAGCAACTGTAGGCAGTGTAACTTTTCTGTAGTCTGAGTAATGTCCCCTTAGCTGGAATGAGAAATGGCACCTATACAGTCACAGTCCAACACTGACAGAGGAATAAATCATTAGTGCTGTATTTGCATCAAGGCATGCTTGATGCAACAGTGTGGAACAACACATCTCTAAAGTCCTCTCAGTACTTCAGAGAAATAACTACCTTGCCTTTTAGTAAGGTTGTCCAATCTACTAACAGAGAACCATCATAACTAGGGAGCCTGCCTTCTTAATGGCTTATGTGAATTACTTCTCTGAACCTGTAAAAGCTTTATAGGATCCCTACACTTTCACATTCTTATATTTAAAGATTTATATGCTCTGCATCAGAGCATATCCCAACACATTGCGTCAAAAATGAATTGGAGCCTTTGTAGTTCTTGTCCACATGGGCTGAAAGCTTGAATTCTGATTAAATTGTGTTTTCATATAACACAATATCTGTGTTCTTCCATTGTAAATGTAAAAGATTGAGAGATGTCTTAATACTAGCTTTTAAAATAATTCTAATACCTCAACATTAGGGAAATAATTTATTGAAACCAAAATGCACATCTCACACCAAAAGGTTGCCATCTTCAAAACAGTTATATTGAATCAAATGCAACCCTGTCAAAATTTTGATGACTGAATGGGAGAAGAAATAAGCTCATGCTGTGAGGTGAATCTCACTGCATCTACCTTCACTAAGCTCAATAAAGTCTCACTTTCCTGCCTTGTTGCCTCCGTAACTTTCCACTTCTCTCCAAGCTTCATTCACAACTTCTGATACTACTACCGCCTTAGTCATTTCCTATGATGACTTTTTGAGACACAAAAGTTCCTACTGGGCTCTTTGAAATTCTAAGTCATCCAGTCACATGCATTTCCTTTTCTTGTATCCTATTCTCTTGAGCGGCCACTAGTGAATTACCTGGGAGCACATCTCACTGTTAAGAACTTCTGGTGTCTGGGAAACCTTTAACAACAAAAGTTGGCTTACACTGCAGAACCAGAGAAATCTGAACATGTAAAGTTACTGCAGACTTGGATTCTCCATAATAACTATATTCAAACCAAAAAGAAAAATTGAGAGCAAATAGTGAAACCTATTCTGACTGATCAGCTTTTCCAATGAGAAAGCAGTTTGCACATTCCAGGTTGGATTCACCTTAGTTCTACTTTTAAATTACTTAGCTGGATCCCTACAAATCATGGGGCCTAATGAGATTCATCTGAGAATACTCAAAGAGCTGGCTGATGCCATTACAAAACCTTTCTCAATGATTTTGGAGTGGTCTTGGGAATCCAGAGAAGTCTCAGCTGATTGGAAGCTGGGAAACATTGATCTGATTTCCAAAAAGATCAAGAAGGAGGTCTCTGGAAACTACAGGCCTGTCAGTCTCACTTCAGTGCCTTGTAAACTTATGGGAAAAATTATTCTGGGAGGAACTGAAAAAACATTGGGAGGACAACACAGTCATCAGTGACAGCCAGCAGATCTTCATGAAGGGGAACTCCTGCTTATCAAACCTGATTTCCTTCTACAACATGGTACCCCCTGGGCTGATCTAGGAAAACAAGTAGATGTAATCTTTCTGGACTTCAGCAAAGCCTTTGATACTGTCTCTCCTTCTAGACAAATCCTTCTAGACAAAATGCCCAGCACAAGGCTGAATGTTACCTGATGAGTGAGCAATTGGCTCATCGGTTGGGTACAAAGGGTTATAGTGAATGAGGTGATGTTAGACTGGAGTCTGCTCATTAGTGGGATTCCACGGGGCTCCATCCACAGCCCATTTCCCTTCAGCATCTTGGACACAGAATTCAAAGGAATATTAAGTAAGATTGCCAATGACACTAAACTAGAAGGAGGTATTGATTCCCTTAAGTGCAGGGAGGCCCTGCAGAGAGACCTCAACAAATTAGTGAGCTGAGCAATCATCAACCATATGAAGTTTAACAAGAGAAAGTGCTGGATTCTGAACCTGGCACAGCGCAACCCTGGATGAGTGTATAGACTGGGGAACAAGCAGTGCTGCAGAAAGGGACCTGGGAGTCCTGGTCGATGGCAAGGTGAAGGCGAGCCAGCAGTGCCCTGGCAGCCAGGAGGGCCAGTGGTGTCCTAGGGGGCATCAGGGACAGCATCGCCAGCCAGGCGAGGGAGGGGATTGTCCTGCTCTGCTCTGGGGTAGCCTCAGCTTGAACATTGTGTGCAGTTTTGGTCACCATGCTATAAATGACATTAAACTGTTAGAGTGTCCAAAGGAGGACCACGAGGATGGTGAAGGGCCTTGAGCGGAAGCCTTGTGAGGAGTGGCTCAGATCCCTTGGTCTGTCCAGCCTGGAGAAGAGCAGACTGAGGGGAGACATCATTGTGGTCTTCAACATCCTCAGAAGAGGAAGTGGAGGGGCAGGTACTGATCTCTTCACTTTCATGACCAGTGAGAGGACTCAAGAAAGTAGCATGAAGCTGTGCCAGGGGACATTTAGGTTGGATATCACGAAAAGGTTTTTTACCCAGAGGTAAAAAGGGCTGTTAGGCAGTGGAACATGGTCTCCAGGGAAGTGGCCGCAGCACCAAGTCTGAGTTTCAGAAGTTTTTGGACAATGCTCTCAGGCACATGGTGTGATTCTTGGGATGTCCTGCACAGGGCCAGAAATTGGACTCAATGATCCTGATGGATCTCTTCCAATTTAGTATATTCTATGATTCACTCAGGGGAAATATTGAGAAATAAATACAGAATAAACACCTGTAATGAATTAACATATTACCATCAGATGTTTTTTCTTATGACATTATTTCTAGAAAGCAAACACTTAGAATCTGGTAGTAATAAGCAGAAAGTTTTCATTTGCTTGTTTATTTTGACAAAATATTCTAATTTTCTGTCCTTTCACCTCTGCAGTCACTGTGATTCACAGGGTTTCATAACATGTCAGTTTCTCTGCAATGCACAGCAAATTTAAAAAAATTGCAACAGGAGATTACCTATTTTGAATACTCTTCATAAAACACATCCATTATGTCACTAAAGCAATTATGGTATCTAAAAGCAAAAAGAACATGAGAATACCAGGAAAAAAAAAATACATGTACCAGGAAATAATAAGACTCTTCTTCTTTCCACATTCATTTTGAAATGTCACAGGATTGTTGAAATGCTGCTTCATCAGGAGAAATAAATCATGTCTGGAAAGAGTTGCTTTCAGCTACACGCACAGAAAATAGGTTATAACAGGACACATCTATCACTGCCCAGCCAGTGTTAGGCTAAGTTGTGCAAATTAAAATGTGCTCCTGCTTTCATAACCAATATTACCATCTCCAACAGATTAAGAAGTACTTTTCTGCATTATGTTGTGATGAATCAAACATCTCATAACCCTTAGATAAACTCCAAAACCCTACATACATGCCTCACAGTAGCTGCCTCCTATGGCAAAAACAAAACCTTAGAGAAGGAAAAAAAAATGTCATGAAGAGTAAACTTGTCTCCTGATCTAGACAGAAGTTTTCATGCTCCTTGTCACAGGTCTAGAGCTTTCTCATCTTCTTACACTGTTTTTTTTTTCTTTTTTCCTTGCTCCTAAGTACTGTCTGTAATTTTAAAATATTTTTCTTTTTAATTAATTATAGCATTTTCAAGTATCTGAGCCAGTGTACAGAAAGACAACAGATAAAACATCCTACAGGAAAGCAGGCCTTCAGAGGTTTGTTTTGCCTTTTGTGGAGTGGTCAGGGAAAAAAGGACCTCTACATCAGCAACTCTCAGACTCACGGTTTATTGACATCCAGCATACAACCGCAAGTGCTCAAGATTTAAAAGATGCCTATTGATTCTGGATATTCAGTTTGAAATCAATCTCTTAATAAAAAGGGAGGTCAGCCACTGCTCAAAAATCATCAAGCCTCAAAGAAGTAAATGAGATAAAGTCAGAAATCCTCAATTATGAACAATTTTTAAATTCTGCTCATGGAGTTTGACTCTTATTCTAATTATTAAACCACCACCTTCTTTAGAAATACATGTACTTTCATTTCAGATACAGAATAGGCTGTACATTAATAATTAATGATTATTATCTCCATAAGAAAGGAAGAAAAAGAGCAAAATAACTTCAGTTCTTGGTATTTTCTTACACACTTTGCCTTCAATATAATAATCCCTTATGTCTTTTCAGAGGAGACAAGCAGATGAGAATTGTGGAAATGGAACTATTGTTCTGTTTTGTTATTTTAATGAGAATTCATTTCCCCTCTTCATTTGGTTTTGGATTTTTTTTTCCTGTTTTTCTTCTCTTTAGCGCTAAAAATCACATTATAGCTCTGCAGTGACTTGCAGTCAGCAATAGTACATTCTGCTCTACCAGGTACAGAATACTACTCTTGAAAGCTAAAGTCATAGAATAAATTAGCATGAAAGGGACTTCTGAGGATTGCCTTATAGAAGCACTTTCTAGAATTATTTAAATTTGAATTCTGAAATTTTTCCTTCAACATAAAATTTAGCTATTTCAAGGTCACTTCATACTAATAACAGAGGTTTATGAACATTTATCCAGCATCAAGCAGTACTAAGTCCATGACTTAGAGAATACCTTCACAAGAATGTTAACAGGCAAGCAAAAACATTTTCATATTTGACAAAAACCTGATCCCTAAAATCATAGTGAATTACTAACCTTTAAGAACCACACTGCTTAACAGACTAGTCCACACATGCACCAAACTAGTAATGCACAGAATACAACTTTTTTCCTGCCACCACTAAAGGAATAGACACAAGATCAGCTATTCAGACAAGTATTTAGGACTGGTCTTTTATAGGAAGTTTCTTGACAGGTTTCCTCACTGGAGGCCAGCTGCACGGAGACACTAGGCAATATATCCAGGGGAGAGTCTGAAAAAAGGCAACATCATATTTAGGTTCAGGAAATCTCATTTAAACTGAAGCTTAAATAGTAATTTCTAGCTTTGTTACTAAAGCATCCAAATAAGCAGTCAGGAAAAGCGTTGTTCATCCATGGCACACAGAAACAAATTTTAAAAAACGTGAAAACACTCTGCTATAGAATATATAAAATTTTTTAAAACCACTTTATAGATGTAAAAATTAAGAAAAAGAAGCATCTGCCTAAAATAAAAGCTAGACAAAATGTACAATTTGTCATACGTGACAAATTGTTCATGCCCAGATTTAGTTAGGTTCCCTTCTGCTACCAAGAATTTAAAAAACCCTAAAAATAAAAACAAATATTTCCTTCAAAGACAGTAAACCCAAATCAGTAGTAAACTTTATGACACCTCATCTGATGATGCAAGTCCTACAGCAGCACAACATCTGATCTGAAACCTGCACAAGTACCTCTTGTAGGCTTACTTTGTCCAAGCCCTCACCTCCCACTCATACCACTGACAGAGATTTCGCATTTCCAGTCTTACTGGGCCCTTCATTGCTAAGCTTTCTGGACGACAAAACCACCAGGAAAGTACTGCATTCAAATATAATGGACATCGGCTTTTAACCACCCTGCAAGCTGAATTCTCTGGCAGGAGGAGGCAGTGAGGAGCTGGGGCTGGACTGGGAGGCTGCTGCAGAGAGGGGCTATCCTCCACCCCTGTAGGAGGGAGATCAGCCAGACAAAGTGTTATTTTCCATCTTACAGTATTAACAAATTATTTTACCAGTCCCTTCCCTGGGCTAGAACTACCATTTTTGTTTTTCCTAAGAAGAGTGTTTTCACTTCTGATAACCAGTGTAGGTACACTTTTAAGATTTTCAGGCAGACAGTATAAGCAACAGTTACCAGCGTGCTAGTGTGCATCTTGTAAATTAATTCTCAAAGGACTTTCTGATGTTGATTTGCACAATCCCAAGGTAACTCAGGCTGGCAGGGACTTAAGGAGGTTTCTAGTTCCAGCTGCTGCTGAGAGGGATGGATCAGGCTGCTCAGGGCTTCACCCAGCTGGGATGTGAAACCCCCAAGGCTGGAAAAAGCCCACTTTCCCCGTGCCCTGGCTCCACCACTGGTCCTCCTCCACCAGCACATCATCCCTCCCAGACTATAATGTCACAGCCCAGCTACAAAAGCCTGGCTAGAGCAAAGGCAGTTGGCATCCACTGCTCTCCTCTCATCCCAATTATGCTGCAGGAGGCAGAAGGGATGGGGTCCAGCATAACTAACCCTTGGTAAATCCTTGCCAACTGTTTCCTGTCAATGTCTCCTCCTTCATGTGCCCAGATGTGGGTTCCAGGAGTTCTTCTTCCTTGATTTTACCTCAGACTGATGGCCAAATGACCAGCCTGTGGTTCCCCACGGTGGCTTTTATGCTTTTTTTAAAGGCAGGTGTGACACCTGCCTTTCTCCAGTTTTTGAGGTTCTCCCTTATCTCCACAGCCTTGGAGAGCTGATGGAAACTGGTTGTACAAGGACATCAGCCACTTTCCTCAGCACCCTGGGGTGCTGCCTGACAGGTCCCAGGGACATGTGGGTAAAGTGCTCCTGAGTGATCTCTTACTTGACCATCAATCTCAGCCTGTAGCTCCTCTCCTCCTTCAGCCAAGCCACTGAATGCAGAGGCCTGGCAGATGTGGGTGGTGAGGACCTGCCTTACCTGTGTCTGCTGTCACTGCATCACCTTCACCTATAGGGGTCCTGACAGGGAGCCCACTGCACATCAAGGAGTCAGTGATCCACACACGAGGTAACCTGAGTACACCCTGGCCTGTGCAGTGTTGGACTGCATACACGACCTGGCCTTCAAGCTGCACTGTGCCACACAAATTCCTTAGTTGCAGGACAAACTTATTTTAGGAGAGTGGCCTGCAGACAGCTCCTCATCACCGGCAATTACAGCACCTGCATCACCTTGCCTTCATCTAAACAGCAGCAAGAAGTTCCTATAAGAACATTGTTTCTGCTTGCCAACAGAAAACACAAATACATTTGAGCTATTGTATGGAAAAAAATTCATACAATAGCCCAAATGAGCAAACAATTCAGCCTTCTATGGACAGGGTCACAGTGTGCTGCTCAAGCATCATTCAGTAACAAAATGTTTTCCTTAACCTCCAGCAATCTCCTGGGTGGCTGGTGTTCCGATTATTATATTTCCCAAAGAGGATGGAGGTCTGTGGCTCAGAGCCTCCCTCGGGTTGTTCAGAGAAAGCTCCATCTGCTTCCTTACCGTGGTCGATGATCTGCAACACATCCCAGCACACTCTGGGATGTGTTACACCCTGACCCACAAGCTCTACGCAGACCTGGGCCCCACACATCTGAGCTGCTCCTTCCCATGGAGGGCAGCCCTATTCCTCCTCTTCCCTGCCTGCCTCTTCTGAAGGACTTGTCTCCATCAATCACATCACCACCCCACCACATCACAGGTATCCCAGCAATGCTGCAGCTCTGGCCACAGGTTGAGCTCTTGCCCCTCCTGCTCAAATCCCAAGCAGTATGCAGACAGGTACACACCCTGCACCTTATTTCAACACGCCCAAACTCTGCCTTGTTCCCTCCATACCCTTTTTTTGCTTTCTGTCCTTGCTCCACCATTTTCTCATACAACTCAGGCCTGTAATGTGTCTCCCATGTCACTGCTAGTTTAAGTCTCCTCACCAGGCTGGCCAGCCTCATGGCAAAGATGCTTTTGATACAATAAATGAGAAAGCGAAAATGACAGCTGGTTTCTTAAACTCACAGATGTGAAACTCAGAGGTCAAGCTAAGTTTTGTTCAATCTGCTCCATGACAAATCTATCTGAAATCCAGCTCTTCACTCACTGGATTACACCTGCACAGATAATGTTCCTCACCCATATACACAGTTCAGTTCTGCCATAAAGAGAGCAGATTACTTCTCATCAGTCATCTGTACTCAGCCCATCTGATTTTCAATATCCAGGACAGGACCAATGACCTGGTTCACAGCTACAATTTCACTGATGCCACAGTAAAATAAAGTTTTATTTCATGTGTTCATATTTTTCTCACGTGTCATTTTGTATCTGAGCTACTGTAAATATCCTGGGGGAAATTTCACCTCAAAAGAAATTTTATCTTGGAACAAAAGAGAAAAAAAATTGCTGTGATCAGAAACTGCAGAGCAGAGCAGCCAGTTATCTCCTTTTTCATTGATCTGGAACACTGTGCAGTACCTGCATAAAATGGGTTGGAAAACTCACATAATTCAGAGGCCGTAAGTACAAATAGCAAGATCTTGGCAGAAACCATCCAGACCATTCCCTTTATGGGCAGAAATTCAGCGTGATCCAAAATGTGATCTGTTGGTTTGCATGGCAAAATTTTTATCAGTTTGAGCAGGGGGGGTTCCACTCACCTTACCCTTTCCAGAGTTACACAAGCAGATGATGGAGAGAGGAAGAAAGCAGAAAAAGCTTAATTTCTACAGCTGTAACCATACTTCACTCCTTCAATACATAATGCCTTTACTCAAAATGAAACTAGGGTAATTCTAAACAAAAATTACAGGTAGAGATTGTTTGGATTCAGCCACGTGTGTGCTCTAGGCAATGTTGGCTCTTGCAAACCCTTTCTATCTCAAATATCCTTCACTTCTTCAGCTCCTGCCAATGTTGCAACTTCCCCTCTATCACTCAAAGACTAATATCAAAACAAGGTAAACAAAATTTAACACCCCTCCATCTCGACCCTACCCCCAACCCCCCCTTCCCCACCATTTTGGTAAAGAAATAGGACTATCAATTATTCTTCAGAAATTAACAAAGTAATAAAACAGCAGCCAACTCTTAGGATCATTCAGAGAAAATGTAACAAGTAATGCATAAGTGTGAAACATCACTATCAGCAATTTCTACAAGTGTGTAAAGAAAAGGCCAGAAAATATAGATTTGGGAAAAAACAAAAAAGTACACCTGCACAGCATCACTTCTACCAAACTCCGACTTCAGCACTGACCCCCAAAAATCCTCCTCAGACCAGTGATAACCTTTAAAAAGTAATGTGTGGCAGACCAACAGAAGTTACTACAACAAAAATACAATCCAGGGGGCAAAACCGGAGAAAGAAGGCCAAAACACTAATGTTACAAAGACTGAAATCTTTCGCTTTATTTTTTTTTCCAGGGATAGTGTGGGTGCAAGTGGGAAGGAAAAAAAAAAAGGTGCTGGTGGGAAATGTCTTAAGAATTAGTATGTTCTGGCATTGCTTTGGAAAATGATTCCAAGTGAATTATTCTTAGTGATGAAATGTGATTTCAGAAACTCTATTCCCTCATTAAAAAAAAAAGTCATGCATAAATGAAGAAAAACTAATAGTTACCCATTCTCAACAAAAACCAGTGTTTTCAAAAAAACCTGACAAAAATTTTAAAAAAAACCCCAACAAATTACCAAACTAAAAAATTCAGAATCTGTCATGCCCATCTGTCCTCTGCTTTACGAAATTTAGTGGGTTTAATGCAATGCAAATTCAGTAACATAAAAACACCAATATAGTATTGCTTTAGAGAAGAAGATAGGAAAAAGTTGTTCATCCTTTCAGAAAGATTCTGGAAAAGCAAAGATTAATACAACCTTTCAACTCTGGCGAAACACTTGCAACCTGAATCTCATTCAGAGTCCTGGCTGGAGTAAGAATTCATTTCAGCTGTAAGCCACAAGAACAACAACTTTATTTAGAACAACAGAAGCTCAACAAACCCCAAAAAACAAAACAAAACCCTCCACAAACCAACCAACCAACCCCAACCCTCAACGGCATTGTACATTTTTCTGATGAGTTCTGGTAATATAATCCTTACCTGGGTTTAAGCCATCTATTGCAAAGAGAAGTTAGTGTATTATTAAAAACCCCACTCCAAATTGTAGTATTTTAATCTACAACATAGTACAGATGAATGCAATACTACTCCTGTTCCCCCTCCACAAGATAATATTGTTACTTTGTATGATGCTTTCTTGTTGCCATGACATCCTTTCTACCGTAGGTCTCTTCACCCTTATATTATTTTCCAAACTGACGTTCAACCCGTGGTCATCTTACCCCCAGGTCAAAAGCTTATAAATATGTATTTATTTTCAAAATTATACATCCGATCTGTTGAATAAGGCGTATCCCTCCAGATCTCAGACAGTCTGCTGTAGGTAGGAATACACGATGTTGTTTCTAAGCACACGAGGACTGAGATTGTCCTTGGACAGTGAGCAGTTCTTCCAAAATCTGTGTTTGTGTGTGTTCGTTCAGCACTTACCTACAGGATTCTGATCCCAAGGAGACAGACCATCAAGCAGTCTAATAAATGTCACTTCTTCTGTTGAGTGCTCAATTCGTTCTCTCAATTTCCCTGTATGTCTGGCCAAGATGTTCGTTTTCCTGATTTGTAATCTATGCTGTAGCATGCATCTCCATTAAAATGTTTGTCTACCCACCCCACAGATTCCCGGCACATCCCATCGATCTGGCTGAAGGCAGATACACCAACAAGAGGACACCCACCCAAGAGGAAAACCTCTGGTTCCCAAGAAGGTGCTTTTTTGCCTACCTGCCTTCGGGTCTTTCTCTTATGATTGCTACCACTGTCCCCTCAGCTGCACAACGCGAGTACGAGTCGCAGGCAGCTACTTCCCAGCTCGCCAGCTGCGCTCCCGGGCGGCCCCGGCCCGGCGGCGGGAGCGAGCCGAGCTGCGGCTCCGCAGGGAGCACACGGAGGGAGCCGAGCCGGAGACCCGCACCTGTTAACAACTACAAAGTCAGGCTCAGCGCACGGGAACGGCGATTTCTCTTCCCAGAGCGCAACAGGTTTCTTCTCACCACCCCTGCCCAGCCCCCGGAGGGAGCAGGTGCCCGGACGAGGAGCGCGGTCGCGGTCACTCACCGGCAGCGCGGGCGAGGAGGGTCCTGCGCGCTTGGAGCCGCGCCGGGAGCTCAGCCGCCGCCAGGACTCGGCCAGGCGCCCTCGGCCGCCGCTCGCCGCGCCCTCGGTGGAGCTGCTCCGCTCGGCTCTGCCGGGGCTCAGCCGCCGCTGCTCCATCCCCGCGGCGCGGCTGAGCCCCGCAGGCGCCCCGGGCCCG
>VZTE01006485.1:118343-131138 GCA_013397775.1 Eulacestoma nigropectus | reverse complement strand
GCCTTGTCGCCCGGGACTGTCCCGAGGAGCCGCGGGGGCTGCGGGCAGGCGCTGTATCCCGCAGCAAAATGAAGTTTTAGTCTGCGGCGTGAATTAGAAAACAGGCATGGAAAGAGAAAGGGCCAGGTAGGCGTACTGTGCTCAGACATGACAAGTTGTGACACCTGTTCATCTCCCGTCTAGATCGTGCCAAAATCTTGCCAGGAGGCTTCTTTTAAGTACACTACTTAATAATTAATAATTAATAGTTAATAATTCTAGGGAAATAAATTAGTAGTTTCCCTATAATAAAATATGTTCGTTCTTAATGTCTAGCAACAGCCACAAGTGCATAGCTTCCATGCTAACCCAAGCATTCTTCCCTCCTGTTTACACTTAAGATGATGAAAAGACCAAGTCAAGCAAAAGATGATAAAGTACCTGTTGTACTGGGACACACCTTTGGGGGGCCTGCTTTTCTTTCTTAAGATCAAGAAAGACCATCTCTGAAATTAAGTCTCGCTACTAACACTGAACGGGTTTCCTGCAGTGTTGGTCAGGGTCCTGATTCAGTATGCCCTACCAGGCACTTAAGAACAAGAACACGGGCTTGTCATCTGTGCGTGCTGAGCACAGGACACTGGTGCAGTGAAACAGAGGAAATCTGCCTCGTCTCTGCCCTCCGAGCTCACTGCTGATTTTTCTTCCCAAAGGGAGAGGAAGCTCAAGTCCCCACGGCTGAAATAACACGGCAGCTAATCTCTGTTTTCCAGGCATGGTTAAAACACAGTGAGTGTTTTGCAAGCATTAAACCATTGATTTGCATTCATGATTTAACCCTTCCTACAAAGATTTCTTAAAAGACCATTTTACTGGCAAAGTCAGACGTATCCATGCTGCTTTCTCAAGTAGCTTAACTTTCTATTTTAAAAAGATGGTACAATATTATATTGAATGATATTATTCTAGTTATAGGGTAAGTGATCCATGAAAACATATCTTTTCCTCACAATGTATCTAATGTCATAAAAAGCAGGAAAGCTAGGTCAGAGTTTCCAAAGAACATATTAAACTCTTTCTTAAATGTGTGTTGGAAGCAAATGATTAAGGATTTTGTTGTGACTTTAGGTAGTCCAATGTTCTGCAAACCCCTAATCACACTTCAGACTTCCATTCGGTGAAGATGGGCATTATTGGGAGGGTCTGTTCTTCCAATACCTATGGCTATAACAGCAAGTTACTTCATTTCAATGAATTATTCTCATGAGTGCTTTTGTCTCCTCTCTGAGGTGCATCAGCATTTGGTCAGCTTTGCTGATTGTGTTAATTGCTATATAATTTTTAATGGCATCAATAGATTAATTTCTCGGATGTCTCCTCTTGGTATCTCTTAGTAGTAACTATCAAATTTCCCAAATGCCATGTTTGCCTTTAAACATTCTTTAGAGGGATCTAGTGGTTTTCAAATCCCACAAAAATCTGTAAGCAAGTTAAAAAGTCGAATTACAGAAAGCTCAGAAGGCATACTCTTAAGGAGTCTTGCTGGGAGAGTGGGGAGTAAGAGTCTCTGAGACAGCTAAAGGACAAGATAAAAACATATTTGTGTTACTGACTTGCCACTAGTCTTGTTTAATTCTTAGCCAGCTGAAACATGAAGTGTGCTGCCTTCACCTCTCTAGCTGCACAAACAGCACTGTACTACTTATTCAGGTCATAGTACCATGCAAAATACATGAAAAGCAAAAAATGTTCCTATTTAAAATAAATATAGCAAACCCAGCAAAAAATAGAAAGGCAATTTCAAATAAGCTACAAACTTCAAATTAAAATAGAACAAAATTATAGCCAAAAACAATTAAGCTTCCGTAAGTCTGATATACAACACAGGTCATTTGAATAACATCAGAAAGTCAAATCTTGTGAAAAGCAATTAACACACAAATAGACAAGAAAATATTATTTTTCTCTGATGTTAGGGTTAAAGTTTTAGCATAGAAAACAGCTTCCTTCTTCTTCCTTCTGTCCATGATTAGACTGAACCTGACAATCTGAGTGCCAGGCAGCTTTGATGTAAGCTGTCACAAGTTTCAACTTGTTGCATGATCTGACTACTTTTAATGCAATATATTTGCTTAATGTCCACTACACAACACTTATACACATACTTATACGCATGTACATGTTATACATCCCATAAGGCTGTTCCACATGTGCTTCTAAATGCTGCTGTTATGGTCTTTATCAGGTATACTGTATGCCTGGCAAGAGAGTATTTTCATCCCTAGCAGAAAAGGACATGACTGCATGTTATGAGTACAGTTGCCTGATATCCTCATTTCAGCCCCTCTCATTCCACTTACAAACTTATTCTTCACAGTCATTCATTGGTATGTTCAAATATTCATCAAGAACTACATGAAGGCATGTCAACAGGTGGTGACAGGGTGGTGACATTTGCCTGATTTAGATCTTCTAGTGAGTAGACCCCAGGACCCACTGAACTCTTTGGAACATTTTGAACTACTGAGAGGCTTGGGAAGGCTGATGAAAAGCTTTCTTTTCACTTTCCATTAACAAGACAAAAGTTGATTTATGCTGGAAAAGGTTAAAAGGTGATTTATGCTGGAAGAGGCCAATGAAGGTCACCTGGTCCAAGCCTCTCCTTAAAGTAGGTTTGTGTAGATCAGCTTGCTCAAGGCTTTGTCCAGTCAGGTCTTGAAAAACCCCAGAACTGAAGATTTCATTGCTTCTCTGGGCAATATTTCAATGCTTAAGCATGGTCAAAAAGCTTTCCATTACACCTAATTGGAATTTCTCATGTTCCCACCTGTGTTTGTTTCCACTTGTTGCTTCACCATACAACTTGTCGGACAACCTGGCTCCACCTTATCTACTCCTTCCCATTCAGCAGTCAGAGGCAGCTGTTTAGACTCCCTGTAGGCTCTGTCCTTGAGGCTGGGCAAGCTTATCCTCCCAGTCTCATCGGTCATATGGATGAGGCTCTCTGCAAAGAGCTGGAAGCAGCCTCATATTTTTCAGTCATGGTGCTCCCTGGGTAGGTTCAAGCCACCCCAATATCTTCTGGAGGCACACTATGTCCAGGCACAAGCAGACAGGTCTCTTCATGAATCTGCTTGAAAGAGTCTCATAGGACAAGGACCTGAAGGCAAGAGGGGTCCAAGACAGCTGGTTGTTGCTCAAGGAAAGGATTATCTCCTCCATGCTCCAGGGCAGTCCGTCCTGATGAGCAAGGAAGTCTAGCAAAAAAACCAGGAGCCTTGCATGGAGATTGGGACAAGGAGATCAGGGCAAAACACAAATATAAAGAGGAGTATACAGAAGGTGAAGGCAGTGACAGAAAACCTGGGAGGAATACAGAGATCCTAGCATCTCCTAGCACAAAGGGGTGACATCAGAAAAGCTGATGCCCAGCTGCTTTGGGTCTGGCAAGGATGTCTTGAGAAAAGGCTTCTGAATAAAGGCCCTGTGGATATTTCATAACTGTGGTATAAGAAACAGAAAAGCAATCATAAACACCATGTAAATATGTGCTATTCCCAGTTATGTTTCTGAGAAGAGTTTTTGATGTTCTCTTAGTGAAGAACTTATTTGTGTGTATATCTGCTTTAGGCACAGTCAGATTGCTGTCACAGCAGCATGGTGCTGCCAGAGTTGCTACTGAGAGTCTTCTGTGGGACTGTCACCTTTACAAGTTTGCCATTACTGTGATGTTGGACGAGCACAGCCAACTGACTTTTGGGCTTTTCAGGCTTGAAAGTCCTTCTGCTTTTGCCTCAAACTCATGAGATTCCTTCTCAAAGTGTGGGTCCTAATACAAAAATACAGGTTTTGAAAGTCAAAGTACTCTGCTAAACTTTTTGTTCTTTTTAGTAAACAAATTCCTCTCAAAATTTCCTACTAGTGTAGGAAAAAAAACCCCCAAGAGCTGATGTAAATGATTCATTTCCCTTAAATTGGGAATAATATTGGAGTTTCTTTCATGTATCTACTGCTAGGAGTGGGTCATACACCCCTGCCTTTTATAACATGCATTATGGAAGATTTTTTCTATTGTCCAGTTCACAGAATTTTAATTAAGAAAGTTAAATACATTGGAATCAAAGCCTGGTGGGGGTTGTCTTCAGAAGTTCTCTACTACAGTTGCTGCTTACTGTTCTTATTTTCTAACTAACACAGGTGTTTTTCTTCTTATTTTATACCTTCCAATTTTGTAGAAATAAATCAAGTAGAGATAAATCAAGTCCTATACTAATATTTTTTGGTGGAAACTAATAAAATGCTTGTTTGGTTCAACCAAAGCATGTTCTGAGTGAGGCAAGACACACAACACAACTTTGATTTTGAAAGGAGTGACCAGTCATAACTTGCTTGCACAATGAATGAAGGTGTTCATACACTTTTCTGCAAGTCAGACAATAAAATCAGCTTGAAACTCACTTAGAATTCATAGTCTGAATGTGCCATGAAAATATCTGAAATTCCAGATTTTAGGTCATAAAGCTATTTCTATTGAAATTATTGGAAATTACCACAGTACAGTTTATTTTCTAAAGCACAAATCAAGAGCAGCCTCTGGGTTTTGAAGGTTATAGGGGAAACTTTTAAAATTAAATATTGTTTTCATCATTGACAGAAAAAAAAAAGAAGTTATAAATGAAATAGGAATAGGCTTCTTATGAAACAGACTAAACATTGGATTAAATGAGTTGGTTGGTTTTTTGGGTTTATTTTATTCTATTCAATGTGAAAGATGTAGAGGTAGAGCTTTATTCTACCAGATCACTAGAAAATAAACTTTATATTTTTATGTTCATCTGAGTCATCATTGTAGGATAATGGACTAAATAGAAAAGCACTCTTGCCAATTTATGTCTGGAAAATAAAGTTAGTGACCTCTGGTGTGTCACAGCAACTTTAAAACTGGATCAGATATTATTAATGTCTACTTTCTTAATTGTGTCTAATGCCTAGCCACTTGATCATTCTTGCCTTGCAGAGTTTAGGCACCCTTGACACTGCGAACAGATAGATTGTTTTCTGGGTCACCACTGGAAGAAGCAGTATAGAACATTAGTGATTAATAACTCCTTTTTCTAAACCATTCCTAGTCATCTCATTAAAGCATGAAAGGACAAACAATGGGAAAATTTTTATTGTTTCTTAGAAGCCTTTACTGTGGTGTTTATTCAAGCTGAACTCTCTCTACGCAGGGAATTCATTTTGAGCACAGGCTGCAAGATCAAACTTTCAACATTTAAGTTTTAATTACACTTAGTTTTTCTTTCTCCCATCTGTTCACATCAAAAGTTCACAGTCTCCACTACAATATTGTCAGAAACATTTGCAATACCTTAGAAAGTGAGCAGACACCATGAACACATACTCTACAGTATTTTTTCTAGGGCTGCCGTTCATTATGCAAAAAAACAGGCAAAGATTTCAGAACAAAACAAAGAATTGCTCAGCTTGGATTTTAGCCTATTTTTTACATAAATGTTAAATTGAGTATTCATTTCAAGACATATTTGGCACTTGGTAGTACAGCATAAAGAGAACATTTGGTGACACAACATATTTGTGCTTAGACCATGAAACTTGCTTGTAACCCATGAAGTGAAGACTTTTTTGTTCAGTTACAATGCTCATTCTGCCTTCAGGGGAGGGGCCCTTGGAGTTCAGATGTGTATGGAAGCAATATTACTCTTAGGCCTCATGCCTAAGATAAAATATCAAGACACACCCTGGCATTTTCACAGTATTTACGTTTTTGTTTAAAATATGCAACTGTAGATTAATGGAGGTGGGTAAAGAAGTCCATATAACAAGTCATCAAATCACAGGAAGATTTGAGTTGGAGGCACCTTGAAGATCATCTCATTTCAACCTCCCTGCCTTGGGCAGGGACACCTTCCACTAGACCAGACTGGTCAAAGCCCCCATCCATCCTGGCCTTGAAGTCTTTCAGGGGTGGGCTATCTACAACTAACCTGAGCAAGCTGTTCCAGTGTCTTCCCACCCTCACAACAAAGAATTTCTTCCTAATATCTAATATAAACCTATTCTCAGTTAAAAGCCATTTCCCCTTGTTCTATCACTACATGCTGTTGTAAAAAGTCCCTCTCCAACCGTCTTGTGGGGGCCCTCTCTAGGTACTGTGAAGCTACAAATATGTACCCTCAGAGCCTTCTCGTGTCCAGGCTGAAGAGTCCCAGCTCTCAGCCTGTCTTCATATGAGAGGTACTCCAGCCCTCTGAGTATCTTTGTGGTCCTTCTCTGGACTTGCTTCAGCAAGTCCATGTTCTTCTTATGTCGAGGGCCCAGCACTCCGGCTGGGGTCTCACAAGAGCACGTAAGAAGGGCAGAATCACCTCCCTTGACCTGCTGGCCTTGATGCAGCCCAGGACTTCGTGATTTTCTGGGCTTCAAGCATACAAGCAATTATAAAGATCTGGTTACAAACATCTGCTAAGTACCCTGGTCTTTATCACAGGTTGGGCCATATTATTAGATACAAATGTCAGTAATTGTTCTTCACCAATGTAAAACTGCAAGAGAATAAGGAGAGTTATCGGTTTAAAAATAACGCTTTCTTTAAGAACTCTGGTTTATCTTTATACAGTCGTTATACTAAATCGTAGTTTCACCAGCCAGCTGAATGACGATCCGAGCCTTAAACTATTTTGTGCTAATACAAGTCCACAGTATTTAATCCTTCAATCACCAAGTAAGGCACAATGGTATAGTGAGATTAGTCTCGGAACGATTACTTGGCTTTAAAAACCCAGGTCAGTATTTGAAAATTGAGTGGGTTTCCTCAGCATATAAATTAGTCACCTCGTATTTTTACCTAAAAATCTAAGGTATATTAGTTTACTGTATGACCAACATGGAAAAAAAATCTGCATTTGTGAGGAGTAGTTTTCATGCTCCTCCTACAAGTTATCTTTCAATTCATTCCTCTCAATTAAAAAAAATTATAGCAAACTAAGATGTTCCTTTGCAAATTTATCTCTATTGCCTTTGCACCCCACTCATGTAATTATATTTTGGTAAATATATGCAAAGCTTTGGGACACACTAGCCTTAAATGGATGGTAATGCTGGACTCCATCCTGTGACAATTTTGGATTGCTGAATTAATTGCTATTCAAATTGTGAGTAAGAGATTTTGATGACCATATAGTTGGCTGTCAGGAATAAAACACTAAAGTACGAAGGGGAACAGAAAGGGTGCCAGGTTCATCTATTCAGCGTTGAGTCTTTCCTCTGATTTTGCATTTCCATTTCCCTGGTAGACTATTAATACCCCAAATCATAACTTGTTCACTGTTCTGTTCTCTCTGTAGCAATCTGTCATACAAATGCTTGAGTAGCAGAGCACTACACAAATCAGAAAACAATTTGCAAGTAAGTAAGTAAAGTTTCCAGGAAAAGAGAGAGGGACAGTATATTTTGATTAGTTTATCAGATTTTCCTGTGCAGTTTATGTACAGGAAAATCTGATAAATTATGTACAGGCAGTTATGTGGCCCCTGAAATGCCCTTTCAATTTTTTTAAAGAAGGAGTAGACACATTCAGTTCAAATCTTGAAGGTAAATATAAATGATTTTTTTCCTCACTTTTCTTTATGTCTAAAAGAGAATTCCTAGTGAGGGCCAACTTAATGCCGTTTTCCATAGAAAACCTTCCAATACTGAGAGTTCCCAAGCTTGAATGAGGTGTATATTTTTCTGATAGATAGAACTGGTTTATCTCACTCAGGAAAGTTATTAATTCCCCTTTGTAGATAACCACACCATAATCTTTATCCATCACTGTAGGTTTGCCTTCATTCTTCTAGACATTCTGCCAGACTTACTGCCAAGCTGGAAAGGCAGTGACCTCAGAACAGATTCTTCTGGCTACCGAGCACCAGTCTTTGCAGAAGAGAAGCCCTGAAAAGGATCAATATTGAAATGATCCAGCCACCATTAGCTATTAAATCTACATAAGAGGAATTTCACAATCTTTTAATGTAATTCTTACTTCTGACACCTGGCAGATGGGAGTTTAATAGTTCGGTTATTATTCACACACAAAGACTTTGACTTTCATTGAGTAGATCATCATAATATATTCTTTCAAATAAAATAAAGATCTTAGCCCAAAAAAGCACTGGGACCTATACTGAAATTCAAAGTCAGTAAAAGTGCTAGTGATTTTTATTGAAGCTTCGTGAAGTACTGCTACATATGCAAGTACTGATACATGGAGAACTAATGTGCCAGCTATTAAAGGTTTGATTTTCATATTACCAGTGTTTTAGACGAGAAAGTCGGTCCTATACATTGTAATCAATAAAAGTATTATTAGACACAAGAATTACTTGCTATGCATGAGTACATTTACCTCTGGAGCTATATACATTTTAAAATAGATTAGCACTTGAACCTTTGCAAACTTTTGCAAAATAAACCCACTAACACCACTCTATTGTACTCATTCCTTTGATTGTAGCACTTTGAGGGTATTTAAATAATGAGTAGAGTAAAGCAGTATTTTATGCACACTTCAAAGCCAGGAAAGGACTTATGGGGGATGTTTCTAGTTAATGGTCTATCTCTAAGCCTTAAACTAGTAAATGTTACACTGCAAGAAAAAGCTGGTCTTTCAATGCAGTTACAAGTAAAAAGGTTTTTTTAGTCTTAAGCATATAGACGAAAATTTTTTTTCAGGACTGCGTTTAAAAAAATTTTAAAATTGACTTCTTGGACTTTATTTCATTAGCCTACACAAAGTATCTTCCATAATTAGTGACAGATATCATTTTAACTCCATTTGTAACTTGCCAATTCTGGAAATAATAGTTACCATGGTACTCAAGCTCTTTTAGCAGCTTAATTCTTTTCCATATTTGGGACTTCTGTGTCTTCTAATATGATCACATAGTCAAAAAGACTGACGAGTTATATCAACAAGAGAATGTTTGCTATAACCTAACCTTCTTTTCTACCAAAGTGACAGTCACTGTGATCTTACAGCAGAGATATTTGTTACATTAAAATACAGATGAATCACTTTTTACCTCTCCTCATGACATGGATTGTACAGTAGAAAGACAAAAAGAAAAGTTCTCCTGACTTTTTTTTTCCAAATACTTTGCCATTTGACGCTGTAGATTTTTAACAGAAATGTTAAAGCTGATGTATGAATGCAGTTGGTATGAATGGAAATACCTGCATATCTCCTTGGACCACACACATCTTGGTGCTTGCCAGTGCCTGTGTGTGTGTGTATGTGTGTGTGTGTGCGTGTGTGTGTCTGTGTGTGTAAAAGAGTGAGTGCATGAAGACCTTAAGAGAACAAGTATGAATACATAAAACCAGCTTGATTAAAGATTTCATAAACAAGTATCACATTTTCCGTCCAAAAGACTTTATGCTGTGTTATCTTGTACTGCTTTTCCTGTGACATGTATGCATAGATATTGGAGATTGTTTGAAAGCGAGAAAATAGAACTTGGAATCCAAAAGTCCCTGTAGCCAGTTGGTGACCTGGGCTGGAAGAAAAAAGATAGAGGAGACAGAATCTGTGCCGCAGTGCTCCACTTTAAAGTCAACAAAAATGGTCATCTTTATTTTGCTAAAACTTACCTCGCTCAGCCAAGGAATTTTAGTGTTTAAAACAAGCAGTCCCTATGAATATAAGGATCTGGTTCAATGTATATAAAATGAAGCTGGAACAAGAGCTTCTGGAAGAGGGTGGAACAAAAGGAGCGATTCATTATTTTACAGGTATGGAGCTATAAATGTACAGTGTGTGAGTTTTCTTCCAGAGAGTGCCAGAATACAAAAAGCGGAATACAAAATTCATTAGTTAGGTTATTCGTTTTTTAAAAAATATCCCAGCACCAGTAGCATCTTAGGAGAAGTTATTTTAAACATTCAGATATTATAAACAGGTACTGATCATTTAAAGGGATTGCACTGAGGCTGACTTCTTTCAGGTCTAATCTTGTATTAAATCTACTGAAATAAGAAGGAAGGGAGGTGGTGGGGGGTGTGTGACAAAATTCAGGGAGATAGTACTGTTTTAGCTTAGTTTATTAAGAAAATAGTGAGCTTGGGGCCAGGAGGGAGAAGATGGGAAGATGAAAGAAAGGAAGATAAACCACATGAAAAAAGAAGACAAGCCAAAAGAATTTTACATGAGGCAAGGAGAAGAATGGTATGCCAGGGAGGAGCTGTCGTAAATACATGGTGCAGAGGAGTGAGGAAAGTGGTGTTGTTCATACTTCAAAGAGTCTTGTATGCCCCAGAATTCCCACCCTATAAAAAAGGGAAGTGAAATGGGTATTTGTTCTTTAAGGGATATTTGGTGTTTCTGAAATTATTCATGACCAAAATAATTGTGTACATACTCCTCAATAGATACAAGCGAAAATCAGAGCAACTGATGGTTAACACTGAATTGCTGGTAGTGTAATTGCCCTACACGCCCAGAGCATGGCTAGTACACCACTCCATGGCAATTATAGGGGTTGATTCCTGCCATCTCCTGCCAAAATACAAAGGAGAGCTTGTGGTTAAGCCACGATTAAGCCATGCCAGCTTGCACGACATTGGAATCCATACAGCAGAAGTGATTTTTGAAAATCCTTTAATCAGAGATGATAAACCTGTTTTTAATTTTACTGAATGATTCTGCTAAATACAAATAAAAATTTACAAATAAAAATTTACAAATAAAAATCTGCATTTATTTGACATCAGGCAAAAAAAATAGCATTGATTTGCATAACTCCCTGACACCTTCTACAGTATTTTTTTAATTAGCCACCTGCTCTTGTTATGAATAACATCTATTTATGACTCTGTAGCTGAGCAGTTTTGGGAAGTAATGGTAGTGTGCAAAGCAAATAGTTTAGTCTGACATTTTCTGATCCCCATCAGTCTCCATATAAAAAATGAGTATGTTGATCTGAGAACTTGCTGAAGCCCTCAAGAGGTTAAAAACCACCAAACCCACGAAACCTAAGCTACTCATTGTGAACACATTTTTTCTATATACGTAAGCAAAATAAAGTCATTCAAATACATTGTTTTTCTGCATACTGGTTGTGTTGTTGCAGCAGACTCAGTATCCAGAAATGTTAAGCTGTTTAAAGAATATGCTTAAAAGAGGATTCATATGTAACTTCCAGAAATAATAATTTAAAAATCTAATTTAGACATATTATAGTAATAAATTGACAACTTTTGACGTGCTTCTAGACTAAAGTTCAGAAGAATTTATCCTAGATTTATTTGAAAATAAATAAATCCTTTGTCAATGTATCAAGCACTACATACCTCATTTACTGCAAAAACTACAGTCTAGCAGTATTTTCTTAACTTAATGGCTCCCACTACATTTTGTAAGTTAAAGAAAAAAAAAATCTAAACTGCTTACACCAAAATTTGGAGAGGAGAGGAGAGGGTCGGAGAGGAGAGGGTTGGAGAAGAGCGGGTCGGAGAGGGTCGGAGAGGGTCGGAGAGGGTCGGAGAGGAGAGGAGAGGAGAGGAGAGGAGAGGAGAGGAGAAAAGGAGTACAATCTGCACTATAATAAACAAGAATCAAGTCTGCCATTATACAAGAAGCAACATAGAAGACATCATTATGTTGAGCATTAAGATACTTTTCTCATGCAGACTGCAAAACTTCTGCCATACTTTATAATGCTGAAAGAGTAATGCAAAAAACTCTGCACTCTACATGTTTTTTGGTACTAGTTGAGGGTGACTTTGTAATACAGAACATTTTCAAAAATTATATGATTTTTGTTGGAATTGAAAGACATGCAGAAATTATAAGAAATTTAAACCTTCTATAATTAGGTGTTGCAGGAGGTTTCTCTGTTACTGATAGCACTGGAGAACTTGATACACACCAGAATGCATCTGAACCCATGTTTGATGTGCAGGGAAAGATATTTCAAAACTGACAAATCTCCAGATGTCTTATACAGATGTTCAGCGTGCAGAAGTTGTGTGGGGGTGAAGCACCAGCCACTCACAGGAGTTTGAAGATTGGATTTAAAAGCTTTTTTAATAATTTCAAGATGGTTGCATTCTTCCTTCTTCTATAACAAATATGCCCTTTCTATTTTTATTTGTTTATTTAGAAGAAAATTAACTTCAGCAATAAAGCATGAGGAAGACAGTTTACTGACTTCAGTCCAAAAGAAAAAAAAAACAGAAGTAAGATAGACACGTAAAAGGAAAATAGGAGATGAGAGAGTTCTGTATATAGAATAATCACCCATGTAGACACTCACACAACTAATACATTGTGGTCTTCCTTTGTGTTTACACAGATCAATTCCTGTTACAGTCCCACTCACTTGTTTTTAATGTTTCTAACAGAGATTATCCTTCCTAGAGCTGCAGAAAGAGAAAGGAATGAATGATTAAAAGAACTAAGCTAAACAAAAATTGCCTACATATTGGCATTTTTAGGCTCACAGCTGAAAATCAAATGGTGAAAACAATCCAGCTCTGATGACTTGTGCTGTGTTTCTTCTGCTGAGCCTCTTTACTGGTGCAAAATGAAGCAGAGTAGCTGCTACGATTAACAGCTAGCTCTGGTAAATGTGAAATTTTCTCACAGCTTTGCCAAAAATTCTTTAGAGGTCAAATGCCGCAGTGAAGGGCACCATATTGTGGCTTTTAGTCTAGAGAAACTTATAGATTCTGTTTTCAGTAAGTTTAATGAAAGGGAAGATTCCTGCAATCTCCTGCTGAAGCAGAGGACATTCTTCCCATTCCACCCCCCCC
>VZTE01006485.1:100772-118327 GCA_013397775.1 Eulacestoma nigropectus | reverse complement strand
CATTTTTCCCCACCCCCCCCCCCCCCCCCCCCACCAATTTGTATGTCTGGAAAGTAGGTCACTACATAGACGTATTTTATTGCTTAAAATCTCTGGGACTTACTGTGAAACGACACAGAACAAGCTGTCCACAAGAACAATTCACGAGGTTTCTATCCCTCAGATCTCCTCTTTTCCTCACCTTCCTGTGCCTACAGGAAGTTTCTCTGCTGCAGGTCCTTTATTTCTACATCAGGGCATGGGTGCAGTTAAAGCCTCAAGTGAGAGCACGGAGTCTGACTGACATCAGCAAGGGGCATTCACTAGGGGGGTGAGAATGGGCCTCAAATGCAGAGCTGTTTAAGCTTAAGTAGTAGTCAACATGGGAATTGTTTTGCACTGACTGAGCTACTCTAATTTAACACACTTCTCATTTGGAAGCCTTCAGCACAGCTCCAGTAATTTTTTTTTTTTAATTAATTTCTCAAATACTTTTTTACACACAAAGAACACAAAATCTCAGTTTCATCTTTGTATCCCCCACTCTTTTATACACTTAATGCTTTGCTCTTGTAAGATCTCTGCCTTCCCTTGCAAGGACTTAAACAAGAAAGTGAATGAAATAAACCTCATCTATTCTTGATTTCAAGCAGAACGCAACATGTCATCTGTGCCCTCCATACCTATCATCCATGCTTAGGAGCTGCAGGAAGGCAATCCTTCTTGAAAGGAACTAAGAGCTTATACCCACCGAGTAACAAAAACGCAAAATTTAGTATGACTAAATATAACTAAGTATGACTTACAATGACTAAGAACCTTAGTATCACTAAATTTATCTAAGAAACTCCCTTAGAATTCTCAGGAAAATACACTATGAGAGTGCCAGTTGCCACAGTCCACATCTGAGGAAAAAAATCCACTGTGACTGCTTTGATAACTTCTGGTTGAGAGGAACATTTATCACAGAGGTTGCAGAATGTTGCCTGCCTTTTTTGGGTCACATCCTGTAGGTGACATGTACACCTGGATCAGCATTCATGTGAATGAATCTCTTTCAGGCTGGTCCCTTTCCAAAGCAGTTGCTTTTAAAGATTATCTTTCCATATTAAAGACATTGAAAATTTAATGGCCTTCTAGTAAACTGTTTTCCTCATGTTTGTGCATAAACTTGCCAAAAAGTATATTTCAGGAAAAAAAGGCCGAAAAAAAATGTGTCTGGGAAAACTGAGCAGCAGCTGTACTGAGTTTACTAAGATAATTCTCCCTCACAGACATCAAAAAAAAGGATATTGAAAAATATAAGTTCACTTGTCTCATGATATTAAAATTGATTTAGAATACAAAGAACTAAGATAATTGAAGTATCTGAGCAAATCCAAACCTGACGAATTCATTCATCCAAACAGATGAGCTCTGAGTTAGTATGACCTCTCCTTCCCTGCCCTCCCCAGGTCCTTTTCATTAGTAAGATCTTTATCATAGCAACTACATACAATCATATTTTCTTGACCTCCAGCACAGATTAATCTCAGGCACACAGTAAGTCAGGCCTATCTCAAAACTCTTGAAAGACTAAAAAGAAAATTATGCAGCTGGTCACTTAACTTTGAATGCAAGTTAAATGTGACTATTTTAACAATTGGTGTAGGAGCAACAGAATAAAGCAAAGAGTTTTAAAGTTCTTTGTCGTAACATGATAAAACTCACAGTTGTAGGTGAAGACCATCATATGCAACTGCTCTTATAAGAGCATTAGAAAGGCATGAGAATTAAATGGCAGTGGAGACAACAGCCTGGTACATTATGACATACACCCGCTGCGGAGCTATGGTTTCCTTTCACTCAGAACACAGAGAAGAAGGGAAGGATACAGTTAACTGGCCAATTAAGAGTGGTACACTACGTAGAAAAGGGGAGTCACGGCTAGTGACTTTGGGCAAAAAGGCAAAATTATTATTTCGGTATACTAGCTACTTCAGCGAACAGCAAAAACATTACTTGTATGGCCATTTAAGTAGGAGAGCAGAAGGATGCAATATGCTGATATCTTTACATGGGAGAAGTCCACTGTGTGTTTTTTAAACAGGATTTTAGTGATTCCATGTGTTTTAAAGTGACTGCAGCAGCGCAAACCAGAATTCGTTGTGGAAGAAAATCAAGAGAACAGGTCCCAGTTTGTCTCCTTGGGGCACATTCTTAGGCTGAACTTCAGCATGTAGTCTCTTTGCCATGGTTCATGATGCTGTCTTGTTGTGAGTGCCTGTATTTTCAGCTGCAGGCCGTGGTAAGTATACAGCAATTTGATTCAGCTTTAACCTCTTAATGTGGGCTAAGCTCACAGAGAGACTGGGACATATCCTACTGCCTGTAAGCACAGACTGGCTGGAGGCTAACACGACTTAGATGCCCGACAGCAGTTACGGAGGCACAAATGACAGGATCAGCTCTCTGGCTTGAAGCACTGGAAGGCCATGATATATGGTGTATGTAGACAAGTATTTTGAGCTTCAGTGCTGTGTTATAGTGTCAACAGGAGAGGTTTTTCTAGAGGGCCACACCGACATTTGTGGGCTTGGATAAGCCATTTATGCTATAGCACTGATTTTCTTTGTCTCTGTGATTCCTAACGTATGACTGTAAATGGAAACCTCTGTCAGCCACAGATCTGCTCTCATAGACATGAAGTATTCCCTTTTTTCATGCCAGCAGGCACTCTTTCCGCCTCTCCTCACCTCTTCTGGAAAAAGTAGAGGGAACTCTGGTAATTCACTATTTTGATGAGCAGGTTAAACTCTTCTGTGTGGGAAGTTACAAGAAATACTAGATCTAAGAAACGCTAGAGCATATGTTTCTCCCTAAGACCACAATGTTTCTTCCTGAGTAAGGAAGACCCACAAAGCTTTTCCTAAGCAAAGGTGTATGGAAAATAAACAATGAGTCAGATCATTAAAAAATAAATAGGGTTGTTGCTAGCAAACAGAATAATGATACAGGAAATACGTATCAGGGGAAATGTAAATATGTCTCCCCATTACTTCCAATCAGCAGCAAATAGTCAGTACTCAGAAGAAAGAAATGGAAGCAGGAAAGGAGTTACATTAATGATATACCATCCTAACAAGTCCAGGAGCAGGAAGCCTGCACAACCTAAATATGACAGAAGTAAACAACATGACATATTTGACAAAAGTGTCATTAGCTACTGGACACTTTTTAGAACCTGACCTACAGGATCCTGTGATTATAATGAACTCATTCCATTTACCTTTTTTTTAGCAAGAGATTCCTGAGAGTACCCTGAGTTTACTCAAAGATACCTGACAACAATTTAATCAACTGTTTGATGTTCCCTGCTTCATCTTCTTGCACAAAGATTGGGCTCTAAAGAGCAAAGAAGGGAGGGGAGAGGAGTGCAGGCAGAGCCCTCAGAGCCTTTTGCCTTCTCATTTCCAATTCTGAGTGTATGAAATTGCAGCAAGGCAGAACCAAGCTGCCCTTACATATAGGTGCCTTAAAGCTTTGTCTTCCCCTGGGAGAAAATGATGAAGTCAGGTCTATTATCTGAAAGTGTGTTTGACTGTTACGACTTTTCTGCTCAGCCCTGTTGCCTCCACCAAGGTGAAGGGTCATCAGGTGATGCTGTACTACTCCAGTGCTCTTAGCTGGTGGATCAC
The DNA here is from genome assembly GCA_013397775.1 of Eulacestoma nigropectus. Lineage (NCBI taxonomy): Eukaryota > Metazoa > Chordata > Aves > Passeriformes > Eulacestoma > Eulacestoma nigropectus. The sequence continues at coordinate 114,671 of VZTE01006485.1, read as the reverse complement.
AGAATCAGAGAATAGTTGGAAGGGACCTTTAAAAGCCATCTAGTCCAAGGCCCCTGCAATTAGCAGGAACATCCTCAAGTAGATCATGTTGTTCAGAGCCTCGTTCGACCTGGTCTTGAGTTTCCAGGGATACGGCACTTACCACCTCTCTAGGCAACCTGTGCCAGTGTGTCACCACATTCACTGAAAAAACTTCTTCCTTATAACTGCTCCACATTAACTCTCTTTTAGCTGAAAACCATTTCCCCTTGTCCCATTGCAACAGGCCCTGCTAAAACATTTGTTCCCACCTTTCTTAAAGGCCCCCTAAAAATACTGGAAGGCCACAGTAAGATCTCTCCGGCACTCTTTTCTGCAGGCTAAACAATCCCAATTCCCTCAGCTTTTCCTCATAGGAGAGCTGCTCCATCCTTCCAATCATATCTGTGGGCCTCTTCTGAACCTGCTCCAATAGGATGAGGCAGCTCTTGCTCATGGTGGGGGAATGAGCACTTCCAGGCTGAAAACTTCTCCCAATAATAGCATGCAGCTCAGTTAAGGAAGTGTACTTTGACTTCGTTTCTATCTCTGCCTCAATGCTCTCAATTAGTATTCCTAGCCTCCAACAACCGTCATCTAGAAAATAATTTTTTTTGTAGTATATTTAACAGTCTTAGAGGTGACATACAGTGATTTAACAGTTCTTTGGTGATTTCAAAACAATCTGTAGCCATGTAACATTAAATTGGTACTGATTATCATAATTGCTTATGAAACAGCTGCCTCTGTATAAACCAGTATCTACATCAAGTTCTGTAGATGTATACACCTGTAGATGAATCTGCTGATGCTCTGACCTCCCTCCCGCCCCAGCAGGATTGCTGTTTCCATGATACTCACATCCTCTCCACCCCTAGGAATCTCTCAGCAAGCCATGTTAATTTACTAACCCTTACTCAACAACCTATGTAAAACACCACATGCTTTGGGGTAGGGGCTGAAGATCCCCTATTATTCAGGTAGGAGGAGGGAGAAAGGTGGGAGAGACCTTTCCCCTTAACATCTGCTTCTACCATTTCGAATCTCAAAATTGAGACAAACATTTCCACCTTTCTTTCACTCCATTTCTGATGTGAAAGAATCACCTGCTGCTCACTTCTGCTACTAAGATGTCAGAAAGAGGAAAATTTGACTACTGGAGCATGTTGCAATGTAGTTGGTCCCACCTGGGTTCTCCAAAACCAGCAGTAATATCACTCTATTAACCACCATTGACACACTTACTGCTGTTTGTTGGAAGAAAAAAAGGAGAAAAGGGGAGAAAAAAACCCCACCCAGATGCAAAAGTTGCAGGCAAGCTTAATAAATAGAATGAAAAGATAAATGCTTTCAAAAGACACATTTGTTTCAAAGCTAAAAGAAACATAATTGTTCAACTACATTCTTCTTGTTATTCAACAGCAGGAGAGCAGAAAACCTGAAATATATATTGCATGTCCAGTGTCAATTAAAAGGAAACTCTTCATCCTCAAATGTTCAGTTTTGGAAATGTCTAAATTTCTGGTTTGGAAAAAAAAAACAACTCAAAACCCAGCCATACTAGAAAAGCTGCAAGTACTTTTTGTTGCATTATCCAACATAAATGGAGCTTATATGAAACTTTTTTTACACAGACTTTTTTTGGTAACACAACTTGGAAAACAGTCTGCCTGCAAGACCATTCTTCAGCAGGGAGACTGAGAAGTTTTGACCAAAATTTTAAAAACTTTATCCAAATTTCACAGCAAATTATATGAAGATCTGAAGTCTCTCCCTCTTATGCGTAAAAGATAGAGTTAAATAAGCCCTCTTGCAGTTATTTACAATTGCAATCAGTGTAGAAGTTATAAGAGAAAATACCAGTCCATATAAGACAAATTTCTGTTAACAGCCTTTCACTGTATTTTATTGTGTCTAACTTACCCACAAGTAATTAAGTGCTTACAGCTTAAATGACAGAACACGTTGCCACAGAAAATGGGAAATTTAATATATCCACTTTTATTATTATTATTATTATGATGCAGAGTTATGGCACCACAGCTGAAACTTTCCACTTTGAATAGTTAGCTCTAATTAAAGCATAGAGTAGTGGATAATGGGTTGCCTCTCCATATGCTTACTTTTCTTCTTCTGTTTTGATTACTAGATTTTAGCCCATTCCAAGGAGATTCAAGTGTTATTCCAGCATCTGCCTATTTTGTAGACAAACAGCTATGCTCACATCATTATGCATTAATATCACATCGTAGTTTGATGTACTTCACAGAATCCTTAACGTTAATAAAGACAATTATCTTTTCCCAAAATTTACAAACTTAAAAAATTATGATTTTTAGAACTTCATTTTACCTGAAGCAGAAATAGCTTGGCTTTTTAAAAGTTACTCTAGTACATCTGGGATTTGTCTAACAGGTTGGTTAGTCACAAAAGACTTAATCCTCCAAAGCCCATTTTAGTATCTGATTCAGAATGTATGCCAGACCCTCTGTGATGAGGATTTTATGAAGCTAATAGCAGTATTGTGTCTGACAGGTTTTTTAGTTTATTACAAGTAAGGTGAAGATACCTCATGGCAAATGTATTTGAATGAGCCAGCTTTGCTTCACTGAACTTTTTCTGCTTGGAGGCAAAGTCCATTTCCCAATTCTAAAACAGTTTATACCAAGATATTAAAGAGAACATGAAAAAAAAATTGTGCAGCTCTATAGAGAGGCAGAGAACTGTGGAACTGTAGAAAAAGCATCACCCAGGAGAGCACAGCAATCTCTATGATAAAACACTCAAGTAGGAAGTAAACCCACCCGTGGGCATCCTACATCCTATAAAGCCAACTCTACACAATCTGAAAGAAGGTACAGGACTTGCCACCTGCTCAAGCCAGTTTCCTGATCATCAAGCAGGGTTCTCCAACGGGTTACAGGAGTTGTTCAAGACATGTTAGCCTGGGAAGAGTAAATACTCCAAACATGACTGGTGGTGTTGATCTCTACTGATCACACACCTTACAAAATTTTGCTCAAAAATGGCATATTTTGGGAAGGCTCTAATCATGTAAGTCTGTGTGAGAACTACTACGAGGAGTAACTAAATGAGACCTGAAAGATCCTTGGGCATCTGGAACACAATTCTTAACCTACTTTGGCATGAAAGTGGACTTGGCGAGATTCAGATCTGAACAGACCAGGGAACAATTTGGCAACGTAGCCAAAACAGACAGGCAAGAAGCTTCAGACACCTCTAGATCTATTTATCCACTCCTTGGTGGAGTATGCCTCAGTTAAAATTTTGTCCCTACTCCAAAGTGACAAAAAAAAAAAATCTAGTCTTTTCTATGGCTCTTTGGTTTCAAATTGAAAGTCTTGTTTTTAAGAGCATAATATTGATATGAAAAGTAAAATTTCAAAAAATTCAAAAATACGAACAGTTTACAGTATTTAAGTTAGTTAGTGTGACTGAGTTCTGTGTCAGCCTTTCCAGTATAGGAAAACAGGAGAAGACATTTTATTCCAGAACTGCAAATAATCTTTTCAAAATTGTCATCCATATAGTCTTATGTAGGACTGAAGCCATCTCAAACTGAAATATAGTTAAACTGTTGTTAGCAACATGTTTATAACAGGCCTAAGTCTTTTCCAGGTTGGTCATGTGACTATTTTGAATTGTTAAAATTTCATATCAGCAAAAGTATCCTGAAGCCAAAGGTTCAGAGTTGTACAAAACACTGGTAATACTTCAAAGATGACATTTTTTTATAACCTTTGTTAGAGGTAGAGTATAAACTGGAAAGCTGCACAAATGAGAACTATATGAGGACAAAGATTTACACCTATTAGGGTATTTAAGAAGCTGACAAGAGTTTAAATCAGATTCTCAGAGAAGAAAGATATCCATTACATGCTGTATAAACGCCAACCCATAGTCTACTTACAATTGATTATGATTAAACAGCTGAGCTATAAGATGCTTCTCAAGTCTTCCGCAAATGCTTTTCAATAGCAGGGAATTGTGACAATTCTGTGCTTGGATACTTGGGTAGAATATGCAGGATGACATCTTAAACTATGATGTGGAAATGATCACTAAGCTAAAGTGACTCTACTAGGGAATTTACTGTTCCTACACTATTTTGTACAGTAACCAGCAGAAGTGGAAGAAGAATAAGGCTGAAGAAAATGGCAAGGTATTTTACAACCAGACAGAAGGGTGTAGGCATTTGCAGTAGAGAGAATGAACTTGGTTTTCCAAACCAAATCACAACTAGCGAAGTGTTTATCTGGGTCTTGCAGCTCTCAGTATCAGTCTCGATTTTCTCTCCTCCTCACTGTCTTGCCCACGTCTACTCAAGTGTTGGTCATAAGCCATTTTTCTTATTCACAATTTTTACCATATTTTAATTCTTGAACCCCTCCAAAAGCTCAGATATAAAAAGGTAAACATCCTAATACCAACTTTAAGTTCAATTCTTTATTTCATTTCTCTTTATTTTCTATCTGCTCTATCTCATTTACCCATTTCTCAGCCTTTTTCACAAGTATTTATACATGATTTTGGATGCTGTATTTTAAACAAGGAAAGTCTTTTTTGTAAGTATCCACAAAACTCTCCACCGTTAATAGTGGTTTAAAAGACACCTACTAAGAAAACTGAAGTGATATCAAAGAGTAATTAGAAACCGCTTGTATTTTTATTTTGAAGTGAATTGCCTAAATATTAGCTACCAAATCTAGTGCTCCCAAAGTACAGCGTATGTGTTATTCTTACCATCTAACTTTAGAAATCCAGAGTTATTGCCTGCTTTACAAGCCTATATTCATGCACTTATTGATCATCTTTATATTCCTTTATCCTTTGAAGGAGAAAAATGCCCACATAAACACATGAAATTTTACGAGAAAGAAGAAGAATCAGAAGTACATTGCTTATTCATCTTCAACAAGAGGAAGAAGTAGGTTTTTAAAGTGAGTAGCATTTCAGAATTATTTCTCCTAAAAAAATAAATGCTATGTTTTGAACATAGTATTTAAAGAAGTCATTCATGCTTTTGTCCAGAATTTTAATGTAATAAACTGGAAAATGTTAACATTTTAAAGCATGCGAATGATTCTTCCCTAATATACAGATGCTAGCCAATGCAGCAACTCTGATAATATGGGTTTTATCTCTAGTAATTATTTATTTCAGGGTATTGCAGTCATGGTTGTGTTAAGAAGAAACCCTATTTACTAAAATAGAGTGTCAAAAATTTGAATGCTGGAAACAGAAATGGTAACAATGTGGATCCTTTACACTGAGAAAAAAGAGAAATATTTTTTCTTTTGTTGATGAACACCAGCAAAATTGAAGATGAGAGCAACAAAGATCTCATTTGACATGAAAATATTCACTAATATGTATATTTCAGGTTTTAATTTATTCCTTCTTCTACCATGGGTACAAAATATCATAAGAACCCTGCTGCAATTAAATGGAAAGCATCATTTTGGGTTAACAGAATCTTGTAATTTCTGGTGTAAAAACAACAAACTGTTGATCTATGTGAGGGGAAGGCTTTCCAGAGGTTTTTGGCCTTTGGCTTTTTAGTAGTGCTTTGACATGTTTCTCAGGACACCATTTTCTGAGCATAGGGATCCTTTCAGGTGATGTGATACTGCCAGAACAACAAAATCATACAGTGCTGTCCATTTCCAGTACAGTGCTTTGCAAGGCTTAATAATTAAAGTCAGGAACTAGAACATAAAAGAAAACAAATATTTGCAAGAAGGGAGGTGTATGTGGTCGTACAAATGATAGGAAGGATTATTTTATTGCTCCTTCTTTGAAAGACCATGCCACAGGATGCAATAACTGCAGTGTCCAAGCAAGGCCTGACTCCTATCCCCAGGCTATTTCAGAACGTGATGAAAAGTGTGTCAAAATACATAATCTTGTGCCATGCCCTAGATTTTATTTAGTCATTTATTAGTAGCAATTTCCACAAAATTATTGCAGTGATTATTCCTACATTTGCATATCCAACTGTAAGTACATTGATTTTCTTTTTACTGGCAACTCTCTGCTTGTAAATGCTAAAAAAAGTAAAAAGGGAGGATCTCGTTTGCTTTTTCATATAACTAGATATAAAAACAACTGTTCCAAACTTTTTTCCTCTAGACTAAAAATCTTTTGTTCAGGAGAAAAAAATCCATCCTTTCCCTGAAAAGCATTCATCTCTTTGTTGCTTAATTTAAAGTAGAAAGAAAAAGCGCAAAAACATTAAATAAAGCTACATCTAGACATTCAAAATGTGCGCCTTTTTTTGATATTGCCTTAGTGAACTGTTCTCCTCAAACTGCAACATTCTTTATTCTAGCTGCTGCTTGACACCTGATTTACACCTCAACTGTATTCTCAGATAAGCATTTTGCATTTCTTTCCCTTATAGGCTATAAATAATTGCTAGTTTCTTTTCCAAGAGGAGAAGCAGAAATTTTATTCACACACATGCCCAACTGCCAGCACACAAAACACCCAGGTAGTAAAAATTAAAAAACTGTCTCCCTCAAACACATCTGTCAGTTAAATGAATGGCCACTTCATGAAAGCCCTCTAGCATTACTCAGAGCCTTCTGAAGGCTGGTGAGAGGATGTCTCTCAATAAATTTCCCAATTCCCCAAAGTTCTCTCCATTACTGAGATACAGGGGAGCCGTTTTGGGGTCTGTCCTAGTAATCAGATTAGGAACTGAACTTTAATAAGACAATAGTTGTGATATTTTTCAAGTGTATGCATTTTTCATGTCAAAGGATTGGTCAGAGCAGTGAGGAGCTGCATGTCAGAAAAACTCCTTTTTAGACTTACCTCGGTGAAGGAGCACTGAACCTTCCTGCCTCTGACTTCCTCGGCATCCTCTTTGGCACCCACAGTACTGATGTCTGCAGGACCTTTCCTTCCTTTAGTGTGCTTTTACACCCATCACACACACCTGCTGTTTCCTCAGATCTTTTCAGGGTCTTCAGAGCCTTTATCTCTCTCGAGCTCAGGGAATCTTTCAAGCGGGTACCACCAGAGGGCAAAACCGGATCAGGAACATCCGAGCTCATCCCGGCTCTGTCCTGCAGCCCGGAGTGTGGAGGGAGCTTCAGGACCAGCCGTCGGCAGCCTCCATGCTTACAGTTCGCACACTACATGTCACGACTGCAACTAAATGCAATCACCAGACAAAACCTTCAGGAAGGTCTCAGCCTCTCTGGGATATGAAATTAAAGGTCTGGCAGCATAGTTAGACAACAGCTTCACTACCTTGTGAAAACCGTTTTCAGTATTTGTGGTAATCCCCAAAATTTTGCGATAGACAATTAAGGACAACAACATGACAAAAACTAAAGGAATAATTCACATTTTAGATACTTCAACCCTCAGTTTTGAACTCCTTAGAAGATACTCTGGTCTAGAAATTTATTTAGAGAGAAAAAAGATTTGCAACTTCATCTCTAGACACATTGGCTCTATCTTGGAGTGGTCCTCAAGCCTGGATACAGTCTCTCTTTCAGCAAGACAGTCATCATGTTCATACAGTACATTTGAAACCACGGTAGAGTAGCCAGCTATCACAAGACAACCCACCCTATTTAAAATTATAGAGGATGTCTTTTACTTGAAGCTGATCAGAAAAACTTAGCAAATACATATTTCTTCCATAGAAAGTATTCAGTCCCCAAAACGCATTTCAAAACATTAATGCACCTGATCTTTTAAGAGAAGGTCTCACTTAAAGAAAACCAAAATCCACCTGCATCTAACTATACTTGAGACAAAACACCTGTCCAGGTGCTCTGCATAAAGGCTGCTTCCCTTCTCTCTTTTCAATCAGTCTTCCTAAGCTTTTACATTCTCCCCTACGACTCTGTGCTATTCATACTGAACAAAATCAGTAAAGAGAAAAAAGAAATTCATGATCAGCACAATTTATGTAACTCCAGGAGTAATTCTGTGAGTACAGCGTTTCTCAGCAGCAATGCCATCAGTAACCAGCCATTCATAGCAAAGTGAGGGGAGGGTGTTGCATGCCATGAAAACTTCACACCTGCTTCTCAAGAGAACAAGCAGCTCCCACACCACACTCATACCCATCACCACAGCTGTTTTTCAGTCATAACAAACTTCTGCTGACCCAGACACTGGCATATCACCCCATTAGCTGAGAGATTGAGTCAGCTTGTTGGTAGAGCATTTATTTTCCGGTGAGATGCGATCTGGTATGCACTGAAGATCCATGAAACATACCTCAGCAGCAATGAGCACTCCAAAGGCAGAAAGGCAATCCTTCATCCAGCAGAGCAGAGTGTCAGAAAGTGGACCAAATTGATACCCAGATGTGTGGAAAATGCTAGTGGTAGCAATCACTGCAAGAAAATGGGCTGCTATGCCCACAGTCTAGAAAATGATCCACCTGGCACTGTTCAGGGAGGCACACATCCATTTAAAATCAGGGGTGGAAAGTGTTGTGATGTCTAATTCACACATGCATTTGGGCCTGACTGCACTGAAAACATGTTCCTTGAGGTAACTTGCTGGGGGATTTTCTGAAGAAGGGCCTCCTGTGACCTGGTGAGTCTCAGTCAGGGATGGAGCTGAAGGACACCAATAGAAACAGACTCCTAGAGACCAAAGCAATAGAAATCTACTTGAAAGATGCATAATGCTGAAAAGCCTATCCTTTTCTCTTCTATGCTAGTCACAGGAAGGCTTTACCAGAGCCATCTTGGGCAACTTGATCCTCCCTGACCAATCTTGACAGCTCAACTTCTTGGAGAAGAGATGTCATGCAGCAGGAGGAACTTTAAAATCATATTCTCAGCCAATATTGTTGCAAACATCAGGAGGGATTTTTCCAAGATGCTTCCTTTCAGCCATAATAACAGTTTTCAATATGTTTTATAGTGTATGCATTAAGATAGGGTCACTGCTGTTCATGCTAATATTGTACAGTACCACTGAACATCAAAAATACAGCAGTACAGGTGGAGACTACACCTTCTTTTTTTGCAGTAAAGATATTTAAGCTGGGAAGAATGCCATTGCACAGCTGAACCATCATTTTCAATGCCTAGAAACAAAACCTGCAAACAATGAATCCTTTAATCTCTATTATAAATTATATCTTCCAAATTACATTCCTAGCCATTTTAAAATATACTCATGTCTTTATGAAAGGAGTCTTGTTCTTCAGAAGAATACTTGCTATCAGACAACACTGATTTTTAATTTTCTTTTTTTTTAATATTATTTTGTTCTCAAGTGAACTTACATTGTTTTAGCAATAGCGTACTCCATGTATATATTCCCTTCACCATTTGTGACAAAACAGTCACAGGATTGCTGCAGAGAACACTGACACCAGAAGGAATAGGGCATTTAAAATCAAGACACCTTAAGTTTGTGCAAATTTTGCATTAGAAGAGGAAATAAAAAAATATAGAAAAAGCATATCACATCTCCACGAGACAACTTCATGAAAAGCCAGTGATGTTCAAAGGGTATTTGTACATTTATAACTGCATTAAGAGAGTGGGATTAGAAAAATAGTTTTGTCTATCACTGAGTTATAAAAAATAAGATCTCTAAAATAATTTTTATGTATCATTTTAACACACTATAGAACTATGTTCAGGATCCAGAAACTAAAAACCAAAATGACAGTCTGAACCTCTCCCTGAGCTCTCTTCCCCACACGTTTTCTTAGCATAGCTAACAACGTAAACAGTGGGTATTTTTAAGAGTCCTTCAGAAGCCTTGAGTTCTTATGCTATTCACTTGCTGGGGGAATACTCCTGGATGTCTTCATCTCCTTTGCTATGCTTTAAAATATGACAGCCTCTGCATCTCTGCCTCTGAAGCTGCACACAAGCAAGACAGACTTGGTACTTCCTCATTTTGCATCTCAAAATATTTGTGCTCTTAAACCTGAATAGTAGTGGAAAAAACCCAGGGAATCCATTTTGCATTTCATCTGTCCCTTCTCCCAGTAATGAAAATGTTATCATTTCCAGCCATCTATAGACAGGTTTTCATGCTGTCAATGAATCAACTGGAAAGTTTACAGCAAGCCACAAACCTAAAATGCAGGTCCACAGTCTTCTGTGCCAGAGGGCTGTGATAGCTCTTCCATAGAATGCTTTTTTTTTAACTTGCTCAGACCCTACTCTGTCCAAAGAAGCTCCTTCTGCCCCCACCCATAGCACTGCTGTCAGACACCATCTCTCAGCACTTACCTCACTTAGAATGCCTCTAAACCAAAGTCATAGCATGGAAAGTAGAGGAAGAAAGACATTTCACTTCACAGTTAATCTTTTAGGAAGTAGTAAGATCACTTACCATAGTTGGAACACCTTTCCAAATTAGCCTTCTTTGGGAAAATTTCTTTTATTTGTGTAGTTTTAGTCACAGAAGGATGTGTTCTGTGTAAAATACATTTCACAGAGCAAGAAAATTCTATGTCCTTATCACCTAAATAACAAAAGTTTTATTGCACCTAAAATCCCTTGCCTCTTCAATCTAATAAACTGTGAGGTCCAAAGCAATAACTAAACAAAACCCCCGATGAAAACATCTCACTCATCCAAAACCAATTCCGGTTGGCCAAATTTCTCAACAGAGTCAAGTATCAACCCCTGAAACGCATTTGCATATTGGTACCAGAGCAGGGTGCAGAAACCAGCTGTCATTTAATCAACTGAATACTTCCTACCCCACACAACAAATGCTGCTGAAAAGTAGACAAATTCTGTAGGTAACAAAGATCAAAACAGTGGCACTCTGTGTATACACTCTGTGTACAAGAATTAAACATACAACAATCAGAACTAGTATTCTTTCTTAACTTAAAAATGTAACTTTTGATTATTTTGTCCTTGTTATTTAAAAGCATTATGAATTAATTAACGAAGTTATATTACATTAAACTGGATGTTAGTTTTGAACTTCAACTTTTCCCTTCCATGACAGTGCCAATTTATTTAAGACATTTGAAACCTTTCTGTATTCATTGCTTTGTTTGCCCATTCTGGAACAGTGAACCTATAAACAGCTAATTGCTGTATGTTACAATGTCTCTAGTATCCTGATGCTGCATCCGTCAAAAAGAGTGATATTTTCAGGCATTTGTGTCTTTGCAGTCATTCTACTCCAGCTTGCAGCTGATCTCAGAGGGAACTATTAAAGTAAATTTCCAGAGTTTCCTAGTCATGCCACACTCTAGAGACTTAAGAAAGAGCAATCACAACATCTGAAATTACCTTTTAAAAAAAGCCTCTTACTTCTTTTCAACGCATTTAAATAGAACAAGAAACTCACCAAATTCGCCTGTTTATTCTTCATTTGGGCAGCCAACTCTCTGCAGATGAGGTGCTATGAATCCAGCTGCCTTTCCCTCATTCTAGGAGATGTAGGAGATGTGAGAGGTTCGAGTCTATCAGCAGAGTGCAATGCTGGTGCATTTCTACAGCAGGGGTGGAGGGAGAAAAATCAACCCTCACAGCAGTTTAAGAGTTCTGGCATGTTGTTATTGCCACAGGTTCCTATGACTGGCTTCAGCTGATCTCCCCTCCTCTGACATCGCTGCCTGTAGAGCAGGGGAGCGCAAAGGAAGGCTAATCACTGTACGCCTCAAGCCATCTCCTGCGGCAAGCCCTGGGGGTTTATCGATACCTGGGGAGGAAAGAAGTTTTGCCACCTGTCACCTGGGATAAAATGATCAATTTCCTTATTCTAGTACTAATGTTGGATTCAAAGCCAAGGGATAATTATCCCAGCTGGTTCTTAAAACAACCTATGAATGACACTGATCATGATTATTAAAACTGGTATGAAAGGCATTTTGGCATATGAGTTCATTGGGCTTATTTATAGATTAATTTTCCTTTGTTTACATTCATGTTAAATTCAGGAAGGGATAGGAGTTTTCCCCTGTGAGAAGAGCTTCCTCTTTTCCTAGTTGATATCATTACTTGCTAGATGCATGAATTGGCAAACCTTTCACTCTAATGGCAAACTACAATAAAATAGTTGGTGGTTACTTAACAATTCACTTTATTTATTTATGGCTATATAAATAAAAGCTTGAATCAGCTTTGCCAGTTTCGTAGAGAGACTGAGAAGATGTTCTGTTCTAACATGTGGAGGGGCACTGGCTACCAGACAAAGCACCCCTACAGCCTGAGCTCTGCTTTCAAGTATTGTTTATTGCCCCCAACAGCAATAAACCCATGAAATCATTTCACCTCTTTGTAAGAAGGTGAAGGAGCAGTGAGAAATTCCAAGTCACTATTAGAGGAAGAACAAAATCATTTGTTTAAGCTGAAGCTTGCCTGATGGTGACTTTGGACAAGTCTCAGAATGCTGAAGAGTGTACTTGCAAAAGTACAAGTATAAAAAATAATACTCTGAGCAGAAACAGTAATAAAAATGAGACTTTTTTTACCATACATTATATGTGACTTTATTTAATTTTGCTTCATCAAATATGAAAAAGTTCAGTGACTCAGTAAACCCAGACTTGTGATTTTTTTTTCTCTGTCACTCTCCAAAACTTGACAAAGTTCCTTAAATGCCTCAATTTTTATTTTAACTTTCTAGATACCTTTAGAATCTTCTAGACAATAGGAAGGTCTAAGAACCTTGGGTACAGGTTTTGTACATTGTTCTGACTGTGACCTTCAGCCAGAAGCACTCTGACCTCCGCTTCCATAGCAATGCCCTCTGTTAGATAACCAATACTTCAGACTGTGTATAAATACCTTTAGTCAGTTCAGAACACGCTGTCAAATTGCCCTTATTTAAAAGGACCACTGAGAGCTTGAGAGGAGGAAAACATTTCCATCAGTAAGCAGGGTCACCTGTTACATAACAAAACCGAATTCCTTTCCACTCTCTGCTACTACATATCTAAAACTTCTCTTCCATCTCACAGCTGTTGCCCTAACCACTTCACTGCAGTACCATGAGTCAAGACTGATGCAGAACTGAGAGAAACCAAGGACAGTGCTCAGTGCAGCAGTGAGCTCAGGTGCCCCGGAGCAGGTACAGATTCTCACTCCCAGATGAAGTCTTATTATACATGCTATAACATTTGTTTTCCAGTGGCTACCTTAATGACCAAGAATGTTAGGCATCCCAGAAATGGGGAGCAGAACTTCTTGCTTCCATAACACTTGTTCTTGTAAACTATCTCCTTGTCCCAGCAGACCTTGAATGTTTCTTCAGCCTGTTCCCACTGGGATGTCCCTGGGTTGCCACAGGCACCTACCACTGATTTGCACCCCACAGCAGGCAACACGCACTCATACATATTTGGATTTCTATGTGTATATCTCCACAGCAGAGAAAAGTGATGAACCGGTGCTGTCTGTTTTTAAGGAAATTCTAGGCACTATTACATACAATTAGACCCAAACACTACTTTCTACATCTTCAAGTTAGTCTGGGGTTTTGACTTGAAAAAGAAGAATATCAGGATCAGGTCCATCCAAGAACTTATTCTGGAACAGATGTATACACCTCTCTGCAGTTTTGAGCATAGCATTTGAAAGGTTTGATGCAAGTTCCTGTTCATATTGACATTTTCTTCCTGACTAACTTTAGGCAGTGCTGTTTTGGGCTGGTTTGCTGTTCCGGGTCAGTTTGCTCTTCTGGGTTAGTTTGATGCTCTTGGTTGGTTTGCTGTTCCATGTGAACTGACTTTAAACCAAGGTCTAAGGTGTACCATAGATAAAGAGTTTTCATGCCAAATTGGATTTCAGGTAAGAAAAAAAATTTCTTCCAGATACAAAGGATCCAGACCCTTTCTGCGTTTCAACTATATCTCCTCTCCTCTCCTCTCCTCTCCTCTCCTCTCCTCTCCTC
>VZTE01006485.1:20943-100391 GCA_013397775.1 Eulacestoma nigropectus | reverse complement strand
TCACGTCACGTCACGTCACGTCACGTCACGTCTCCTCTCCTCTCCTCTCCTCTCCTCTCCTCTCCTCTCCTCTCCCTTTTTTTCCCCAAAGACTGAAGTCAAAGCCCTTGTTTTTTTTCTATTTGCAGAGACTTCCTTTTTCTACAGTAAAAAGTAAAAAATTTCTATCACGTTATTACTGAAGAATAAAGCAGACCAAGACATTGTCTTGGTGACATAAAAAGTTCTTTATCCTTTTCATCTCACTCATACTATTTTCTTCCAATAAAGGTTTTGACAGCTAAGATAACATGTGGATAAAACAGCAGGTGTGAGTCAGACCTTACTCCAAATTTCATCCTGGAGAGAGTAACAACTACAATCTAGTTTATTTTAAAACAAAAGACAGGAGGATTGGTAAGAAAAATTATATAATGAAGATTTTTCATTAACATGTAAAGCTACAGTACAAACTTAGAAACTTACAATACAAACATATGCATTACTTCTCCCACCTCAAATGCATCTAAAGCCAATCAATGCTACGAATTTTTCCAGACAAAATACATGCTTTTTACAACTGAAAGTTTTCTAATTTGTAGCAATGGAAGAAAATGAATGGTATCATTTATGGTGTTTTTCTCCTTCAGTTATGCAGCAATGTCTGGATTTCAAACATTTTGTGAACATATTACTATTTGAGAAATAGTTTTCAGCTTTATGTGTGTATATATATATATATATCTGTAGCGTATTAAAAAAAATCATTTTAGTGTATTTAAAAGGTTTGTTTTAAACTTCAGTTTTTTTGTGGACTGACTTCTAAGTTGTTCGAAATATAGAGTACAAGATAATAATGAGAATGGCTTAACTATATTGTAGCCACTGGAATTTTAATGTGAAAGAAAATGTCATGGTAAACTCTAGAAAAAAAGCACAGACTGCCACTAGCTGTCCTCTGGATTTAAATTACAATAACATAATGCTATAAATAGTTACTCTTGTGTAGAAGTCAAAATTATATTTACTTTTAAATGAGGGTGGTTCTTGTCCCTGCAAGCAGCAGGATAACCCCGCAGAACCTCATAAACCTTGCTAAAAGCTCACTGCTATTGTAAGTGACATGCAGTGGCAGCACAACACAGCAGAAGCAACACACGACAAGGAGACAACATTTAACATAACTCACTCCATTTTTTTTTTTGTAGTCACACAAAAATCAATTCTCTTTTCAAGCAGGCATAAGCATTCACTGTATTTATCTCTGGACTTTGCTACTGTTTCCAGATTTGTTGAGATGACCATTGGCAGCTTGTGCATATAGGAGTAAGTTACAATCTTTATACTACCATTTTATAAACCTCTGCTTTTTTTTTGTTGTGCAATGTTATTTTTCTTAAATTATGTTTGGTATGTCAATGTGCACAAACACACATTCAAGTCTGATACAACATTTTTTTGAGATCTTCACCTGCTGAAAAAGCCTTTGATCCACCAGTGTAATTAGTACAAAATCTTGAAATAATCTTATTAGATACTCGACTACAGTTAGAAGTATTTACTTTACAATAATGACATTAAGAAAGCTTTTTTCCCTCCAAGTCATGTATTAGATTTGAAACTAAAAATACACCTTTTCTGAATCCTCATGTGCTCAAAGAAACACTCATTGCAATCATGTAACTAAATATCATGAGCTAGGCTGAGTAGTTGACTTAGAATTTAAAAACTCTCAAGAATTCATAAAGCTCAGTCTTCCTTGTCATAGTTTGTGCAATTATTGCCAGTAAAAAGTAGCTTTGAAAAGGGTTGTTAAAATATGATTATTGAACACTGAAAATTGAAATAGAATGTTTCACCTGAAGTAAGAGTTTGAGAAAAAAAGATAATAATTCTTTTTTGATTGCTTATTCATATATTTGTCTTACTATTTGTTACCAGGTACTCAGCAACTTCATTAATTCTCTAATTTCAACCTTTTTTTTCTTTTCAGAAGCAAAACTGGCAATGAGGTTGAATATATTAATACGTTGAGCTGAATAGCTTTTGTATAATATTGAGTGCTTTTGCTGAGAGATACCTGAGACCAATTGCTATAGTAATATTTTTCAAGAGAGCCCCGTGTTGATGTTGTGCATATGGGGTAGAAATGCAGAGAGGAAATGAACCACTTTGTTTTTCCATGCACAGGAAGGCCAGCCTGCACAACCGTTAACAAATGAGCAAAAAATGTCACAGATTGGTAGCCATTTGGAAGTGGGCGGAGTGGGAGGTGAGTGGAGAAGAAACAGGTCAGATCTGCACTGCAAAGTCGGGGGAAGGTGTAAGTAATGACTATATATATATGTACTCTAATTATCTCATTAGCTGCCAGGGAAGATACCAAGATGAACATTAGAGAAGCATGTTTCAGCTCTCCAGTATGACCAATGCCTCTTGCTTGAACATCTCATCTCCTTGAACCTTGTCAGCACCTGACAATCTGGTTCAAAGCCTTCACAGCCAAACTTCACTTCAGAGATTTTTTGATTGAGACTAGGAGCTGGCAAGCAGGACAAGTTTCTTTGATTGTCTCCCTTCTCCGCATTTCCCCCCACAAACACTTCTCGTATTTGTTGTCCTTGCTGGCCAACAAGTGGTGCCACTGTCATCTTTCTGATTGTGAAAGAAAGAGAATGAAGTGTGCAGTAGCATTAAGAGTGTCTTACTGGCCTGCTATAAAATTCTATTTGATGCAAGCGGTCCTTAAGTTTGATTCTGTCAGAACATAAACTTTTCATCTTTAACTTCTCCCACACAACGGCATTCATGCAAGCTGTGATGGTGCAGACTCACACTTCTCTTGAAAAGCTCCCACTGAGGTGAAGCTTGTGTAAACAGGACAGGTGGAGTTTCAAGAAAAAATGGTGTCCAAAATAATGTTTGGGGTTTTTTAAGTCAGGCAAAGCTTGAGATATGACTACTAATCTTACAAGCTGGGAAGTAATAATGCAGTGAGAAATAAAGGTGCTTTCCTGGTACAGAGCTCTTGTTTATTGGTGTGACTGACTGTAAAGGAAAAATATGGGGAAGTGAGAGGACAAGATGAGAAACTGAGACTGCACATAGGCAAGGAAACTCCTTGTAGGCTCGGGGGTCCTGGGCTCCTTAAGGTACCCACTGCCAAGGGTTGTGGAGAACCTAAGATAAGCAAAATATTTGTAGGGTAGTATGTGGTTTTGCCAAATATTTAAATTTGTTATCAGCCACTGAGCTTGTTTATTGTCTACGTTTCAGCCAAGTCATAGTTTATGCATCTTCATGTGTCTGAAGATCTAAATATAAACCAAGAGCATTTGCAAGCTCTGAGCTTACAAAAGCAGCACTAGATACCAGGAGTTCCTATGGAATCAGAACAGGTCCTGCGGACTTAACTTTTTAGGAATTCATTCCTCACTGGCTGTAGTTCATGCTATTATGGATTAAGGCAGAAGCAGTGAAATGAGTGCTGGTCTGTCTTTATATACTGTGCTGTTAACTTCAGAGCTTCAAGAACAATTTCTCAAGCAGTTAGATCTTCCCAGGTACAGGTTGGAGGGTTACTAACCTTGTCAGCCTTTCCAATGAGCCTTTCCTGCTCATGTCTGAGCCAAGAGACACTGAAATCCATCTTATCTCAGCTGCAGGGACTATGTGTTGGACTGGGGGAAGCTGATGGTGGTTATGACAGGCACAGGGAGAGGATGCAGTGCCAGAAGACTGAATGCTGACATCTAGGACAATAGCAGCAAGGGCTCCTGGTACTGGGCAGACAAGCATCTGATATTAGATATAGCCATCTTGGCCTGAGATGTGTACTAGGAGTAAGCTCCTGAGCTCTGAAGAAGGCAATGGTTGATTGTTCTGTTCTAGTTTCTGGAGGTGGGTGGGAGATCATTGCTTTGTTATAGTTAGTCAGCTTTGAGTACTCAGCTGCTGGTGCTCCTGTACCATACTTACTAACAATGTGTGGCTGCCTAAGTGATGTAAGTCTGGACTCCTCTGTCATGGGGCCTCTTTCATGCTTATCCCTTAGAAAAGAGGCTCACGAGAAGACCAAGTACCTGTGACCTTGCTACATCAGTTCAGAGACACCAGTAAGTACTGTCATAAGAGACTCTGAAGTAAGCTGCAGTATTCCGAAAATAAAAGCCGAGAATTTTTTTTTTTTTTAAAGTAAGAGAGTTTTGTGAATTATCTTTTATAGATGTTATTAATCAATCGCTTATTTTTGTCCTGGTTTGACTCACTTCTTCCAGTTCCATCACAGTTTAACTAATGTGCATTAAATGAGCTTCCAGCTACAAACTGCACAGCTAGGCAAGTCACTGAGAAGATGGAAATTGATTGTGCAAAGTATAGGTGGCATTAGCTGCTTGCACTACTCTCATCAATGAGTGCAACATCATTTTAACAATACAGATAATTGTAAATGAGAATTATTTTAGCTAGTTTTACTGTCTGTTACTTCATTCAATGCTACTCAATCTGTTTTCACAAGATAATGTCAATGATAAGTTCAGGAACACAAAGAACATGAAGAATTATGTGCCAGCACTTTCCAGACTTAGTTTCGTAAGAGTCATTAAGTGATATTGAAACGCAGGTAAATACAGGTTTTATGCAAAGTTATGGACTGTCAAATCTTTGGCAAAGAAGCATTGAAGAAAGAGTCAGATACAGACTGCACTTACTCAGATCCAGAGTTATATCTGGGGTATCCTTAGTGAATATGCTTGGTAAATAAGTCTAGCTCTGTCTGGTGTCTCACAGACACCAGTCTGAGTATAAAATATCTGCACACTCAAGTAACTCTGCGATGACGTGAAGAAAAGATGACAATCTAGAAGAAGTTTTGGGTTTGATAAACAAAACACAAGTGGATTTATCTAAACAATTTTTTTTTTGTCTGTTTAAAGTTTCTCTGGTTCCATGGGATCATGGAATCACAGAACAGTCCAGATTGGTGAGGACCTCAAAGGACCACCTGGTCCAAAACTTGTGGGAAAAAGAAGCTGTATGAGATTATCTAGCACCCTGTCCAAAGGCATCATGAAAGCCTCCAGCAATGGGAACCCTACCACAAACCTAGGGAGGTTGTTCCAGTGATGG
This sequence comes from Eulacestoma nigropectus, assembly GCA_013397775.1. Classification (NCBI taxonomy): domain Eukaryota; kingdom Metazoa; phylum Chordata; class Aves; order Passeriformes; genus Eulacestoma; species Eulacestoma nigropectus. Next base: position 95,282 of record VZTE01006485.1, on the reverse strand, counting down.
GTTGTTCTCACTGTGAACAATTTCTTTCTTATGTCAGTACGAAATCTCTCCCAGTGCAAATCCCACTGCCTCATACCTTCTCCATGTGCCCACTTATGAAGGGACCTTCCATTCTCTTTGTATCCATCCTTTAAGTACCGAAATACTGTGATGTGGTGTCCATGAGCAGTCTCTTCTCCAGGAAGAAGAGGAAGAGCTCCTTCAGTCTTTCCTCAGGTAAGGTTCCTCAGGCCTTTGCGCATCTTCATAACCTCCTTTGACTCTCTCCAGTCTTTCTGCGCTTTCTTGAGCTGTGGGGCCCAGAACTTCATGCAGTATTCCAGGTGCAGCCTGAAAAGCACTGAGCAGATTGGGATGATCTTGTCTCTCTGTCTCTAGCAATGTCCCAGCAGAGACAGACCAGGACTTGATCTGCCTTGGCTGCTGCCTTGGTGTGCTGTCAGCCAACACCTAGGCAGAAATAGGGCAAGATTTGATGTCACTACTGGCTGTACAATGGCTCTTTCTGGATACAAAAATATACAACCACACTTCCACTTATATACTGTATGCACACCAGCCATCAGTTATAATACAGGAGAAGTTTAAGCATTCCAAATCGCCCTAGTAAACAGTTAATCCATTTCCATATTTTGACTCTCATAGGAAAACAGCCATCAGAAAAGAAGGACCAGTTACACTTATTAGTCCTTGTAAAGAAGATCTTTCTAACAGAAAGATTTTTTGTTATCACATTTACCCTCCAGTGAATAAAAATGGTATGTAGGTAGAAAATGATGTTCCTGTCTGTTGTGAATTTCAAGTGTTTCAATAGCATCTATCCCAATTTCAGACAAGAGTTTGGTTTCTGGTTGATAATGGAATAACTAAATGATTGCCCTGAATATTTGGTCTAGATTTCAGCTTGTTTCACGTAATTAGGTTGATATTTTCAATATGAAAAATTCTCTCAGATCTTGCCAGTGGATTCTGCTGGTTTCAGGATTCTTTTTTTGAGGATTCTTTCAATGCCAAATTTTTCAGAATATATTATCTTTCACCACTAATAATTTCCCCACTGTTGATAAATTGTCATACATCTCTAAATCACAGCCTGAAGGACACAAACTGTGAATTTTATTTGTAAGCATTCCAAGGATATAAAGGTATGAAATAAACTTTGAAAATCAGATCAAGAAGACATTTGAATATTTCACAGCATTATTGATTCCCTAGGACAATGTAGGCAGTCTGGATTGCTGATACGTTTTTAAGAGGTATCAGTATTTCTAACTAATCCGATTTTTCTATCTCTTGATAAGGAAGTAGTGCAAAGAGATCTGTAAAAACAATTAAATTATTTTGTTGACAGCTTTTCTGTGACACTTTGCCTCTTTAATTTTTTTTTTGCTTTAGTTGTTTGGTTTAGCTAAAAAAAAAATCTCCCTTCAGATTTCTGTGCCTTCCTGAAACAACATGGTATTTTAACCAGTTCCCTGATCCTCTTCCTTCTTTATTTATACAGAACAAAACCAGAAGCAGTTTTATTAAATTTGAAGGATACATGGGCCCCGTGATTCTCATGTTCAGTTGTTGTTTGTCAAGTTTGTTTTGGTTTAACCTAAGTCTTTGAATATGGAGATCTTCTGATGATAGCAAAACTTAATTTTGTATCATGTCTTGTTTCTAGAGCACTTTTCAGTCTGTCTGTCTCATTTCATGTGCCCACACACCAGCACAGAGCATCAGCCATCTCCGGTGGGAGGGTGACAGCCACACAAGCCCACTAGTAGCCAACCAATGTACTGCATGGCAGTGGCAAATGGTAATATTGGCCAGGGATGCCACATCAAACCCTCCTCTGCAGAGCATGCCACGAGATTTTTCCTACCCATGAGGAGCAGATGTCTTAATTTCTGATCATTAAAGAAGAGGACCATGCCAAGAACATGACTTAGTGGAAGGAGGGGCAGTACCAGCTTGTCAATAGTCTGGGCTAGCAGTCGTCCAGAAGTGAGACAAGGAAAATAACTGGAGCATAAGAGCCTTCACTTTGTCCTTGATGAATAATCTAAGAGGACCAAACCTATGAGAAAGCCATCACCATAAGGTACAGCAGGAGACAGATTTGCAGCCTACCTGAAGGTGCTTCATAAGCCCCAGAACTCAAAAACTGCCTCAAAAATCTGACTTTGGCACAGCCACAGAAAGGACAGCTATATGCAATCAATGCTAATGTTCCTCAGGATTGGATTTCATGCTTCTGCACGACTGACATTAAGCAGCTGGCCTACAGTGTACACTAACATGCTGTGAGTGTTCTCAGCAGAGGGTCCAATCCTCCATGGTAACGCTCTTCAGGGAGCTCTGGAAATGCTTTAATTATTAAAATGAATAATTCCTACCAACACATTTAATTGGAAAATATTACATGTTTAAATGGGCACTAATGGAAAGGCTCTGAAAAATCTGACTATATAATAGAGTATGCTGTTTGAAGTGAATTTTAGCAATATTTTTTCAGCTAATAACACCATGCATTATTTAGCCTCTCTCTTTTTAATCCTATCTGATAGTTCATATGAAGAAGGAATCACTGGAACCTCAGAAATAAAATGCAAATCTGTGAATTGCCCCCTACGAGCTTAACCTGCCACCACTAGCTCATCCTCCTTCCTTGCTTCCTGTCTCTTAGCTTCCAAGGAAATAGTTCAATGAATTTATTGCTGTAGGACAAAGTAACTCCCTTGTTTCCGTCTCAGCACTGGGAGGACTATGCAGGACTGACCAGTTTGAGGGACACTTGTTAGGATAGCCTGACAGAGATGGGACACAAGCAAAGGCAAGAGAAGGCCAATGCGAGTGCAGACTTGTGGGAGTCACAATGGAAGAGGGCAGAAAAGAAGGTTTCAGGACACAGATATCAACCTCACAGAGGAAGCAAGGATAGATGTGAACAGGGATCACCAAAAGTGTCAGCAAATATCTGCAGAGAGGTTTCTACCTGAAGGTCTCAAGGCAGGGGTTTGGATCTTCAAGGTGCTTTCCAGCCCTGGTCATTCTGTGATTCCATGACTCTATGAAATATACAGCTTCACAGCTGGAGTTATCTAAACCGTTGAACTTGCATTCTGTCATGAGAGAGTGGCACTCAAAGAAGGATCTATGCCTCCAGATTAAGTTTTCCCAAGCCCGGAGCCCACAGTGAGCCTTTCCAAAGGGAAGGACCCACTGGATATACAACAGCCTGGCAAAGTAAGTGTACTGCCAGACTTTGCCTGATCTAATCTAAAAAAAAATCAGTCTTCATATTTCTTGGCATTTTTTTTCTTCCTTGGAAGGTAAATATGTTACCTTCTGGATACAGGCATGGTGGAAAAATCAGGAAGCCACTTCTACCTGAAAGTTACCTTCTCTCCCTCAAAGTCTAGCAGGAACATAGAGATGCAGAAAAAGAACATTCAAGAGAGGTATTGTCAGAAAAATAGAGTTGTTAACAGAAGAGGGGAAGTCAGAGAACATTTTCTAAGAAATAAAACTTTGATTTGAAAATCACATGTCTTATTTTAAATGACTCTGAGCAGGACCCATAGATACATTGCAAATTTGTTTTGTTCTGCTTGGTTTCTGAAAGAAGCAATCTCAATCCTTTTTGAGCTCTTTCTCCTCATCTCAAACCAGACCATTAGTTCACGCATTTTTCCTCTTATTGTGACACGAAAACAAAATTGTGGAGACTTTCTTATTTGTTGCAAATACGGCACTTTTCAGGCCTGTCTTTTTTCTGTCTTTTTTTTTTGTTCTCTCTGTGCATGTTCATTAGCTGCAGGAAGGCGTTGAAAGTAGTGAGATTTCCTATGTAGCTGTTGAAGACTTCACACTCCTGGATTCCAAAGAGAGAGATCCTGTAGGTATCTTCTCTGCCTAAAAAATCTGACACAGCATAGCACGGCAAGCTTGGGAGGGGAGCCAGCAACACTCTGCTGCACTTTGCAACACTGACACATTGGGCCTGTTTGGGATTACAAAATTCATTGGTATCACACTACTGGCAGTAGTTGCCAAACAGCCCTGCTCCAGCTCACAAATGAAATTCAAGCATACCCAGAGCTCCCAGATCACCACAACCCCACTTGTTTGCTCAGATTTTATTCTGCTGTAGCACTGTATCTTGTCTGCAGTTTGGCTATTTTTATCAATAGCTCCCTTTGAATTTGTGTCTTCTGCCTAACTTCTTTGTTTAATATTTAACATGCTGTGGTTCCTTGAGTAAACAGCTTGCACATCGGAATCTCTTCTGGCTGCTTCTGCTGAGTCAGACATCAAAATCCAGCTTCTGGTAAGGAGTCTGTGACACACGAACAAATCTGTGCTTAATCCAACCCTTGGGTGTGATTTGAAGCTCTGAGTAACTCAGTTATAACTAATTTAATCAACTCTCAACACATTTGAAAAGAAAAAAAACAGGGGAAAAAACTAAGGCCAGGATATTTTCTAGACAAGAAAAATAAAGGAGGGTGCAAAAATGGCTTCAATACAAAAAGACTGACGTTTCTGCAGACACTTGAATGTTTGCACACTCCTGGACTGTGGTAAAATAGGAGCTGAACACACAGCTATATATGCCACAAGGAGAATTTCTGCAGAACCTTTGAGCTTGCTAGAAGATGAATGTGAGTAAAGAGAAGCAAATGAAAGCTGTTGTACTCTGTTTGTTCACACTGCAGTTCCCTGCCCACATGGTGACTTGTCTTGCCAGTTCTGAAAAGCCAGTTTTTCCTTCAGGCCTCAAGAAATACCAAAGACAAGGGCTTTTGGCTTTGTCTGTTGCTCTTGTGAAGTTTCAACATATATATTTAATTTTCTCCACCATACAGCAGGGTTCTGAAGTATATCAGATGTAGCATATAGCAAAATACCTTATATTGCAATCCTGTTAAGAACAAATTTGGTCAAAACAATTTCGTTTACCAAGGCTAAAACTCAGCAGTAATTTCCATGACAGATACTGTTCTAGAAACACTTAGAAATGTTAAAAAGACACAAAAAATGTAAAATCAACCTAATGCAGGTAAAAGTAATTTGATGCTGCATGAATGCATGATTACACATAAAAAGACGTTTTTACGAGTTAAAAGTTACAGCAATAGTTGGCAATTTCAAGTACTACTAAAAAGAATGAAGAAAAGCTTTAATATTTGTTGAGAGAAAAGGACTAAACCCAGAAGATTTGGTGAGGAGGAGGGAACAGTTTTGCTCAAAGTGACCTTGCAGCTGGGAATGCTAAAAATGCTGGTATGAGAAAACGCCATTTATTATGCCTAATGTTGTTCCTCCTTTACCTGCAGGGAGCCTGTGACCCCAGGGAGCAGGGAGTCTGTGTCCCTACGGAACAAGAGCCTGTGTCCCAAGTGAACAGGAGCCTGTGTTCCCAGAGAGCACAGAGCCTGTTCTCCCAGGGAATAAGAGCCTGTGTCCCAAGGGAACAAGAGCCTTTGTCTGCATCCAGCATTATTAGCGAGGCAATGACACAAATCTACTCTCAGCATTTTGGCTACGATTTGATGTTGCCCTTGGTTACCTCTATGTGTTGATTCACACAATGTTATAGGTTAAGCAGAGTAAATACCTTTCATTTAAGACAGTTTTGAATATGGTGTTCTTACAGAGCTAGAAAGCTAAAACAGTACTTTCTGTACAGAAACATCTATTTTCATATCAAATCTCTGTTTCCAACAGACACACAGAGTTAAAATTCTGCAACTAGCATATAGCTCATATCTATAATGAAAATCAAAAAGCAAAACCCCTGTAACAGGAAAGCACATTTAAATTACATGCCAGTGAAGCAGAAATTAATTTAGATGTGATGAAAATCCTTCTCTCTTCTTTTATCTTTGATGTTCTGCCAGAAGGTAGGTCTTGAAGGCAAGGCCTGGTCAGGCTCTGGGCCAAAAGATTCTATCTTTTGACATTTTAAACTTGACAAGAAAAGCAAACGTAAAATAATTAAGCTAAAATCTATTTTATTTCCTAAGTTAAACTATTATAGTGTTTCCAGCTGCCTGCTCAATACAGCTACATAGAGAAAACCAGGGCTGAGGGTTTAGAAAAGATACTGTAGTTCCACTTTGAAGATGAGGCCAAACTTGAATCCTTACTATTTTGAAAGAAAGGAAAATGCTAGCTAGGCAGGCTTTTATGAAGGAGAGGCTGAGTAGAGAGCTGAGACTTAAAATTGCCATTAAGGTTTAAGAGGTTCAAAATTAAACAGGGACATCGTCATGTTTAATCTTGAGTGAATAAAAAAAAAACCAAGAAAACTCATTTTGGGGGGCGAGCTGTTGTTGTACAGTAATACAGTTTCATAAAAGCTATAACATACTAGTCTTCCTGAGGATTGCAGAGGTGGTGATGATGTTGTTGACAGAAAAATGAGAAGGATTTTAGAAAAATTAGAAGGATTTTTGAAGGTTTTTTACACTTAGATTGTCTCAGCTTGACAATTTGATTTCTCAAGTTCAAAGAAAATCCTATCAGTATTGACATATGCTTTTCCCCATCCCTTTATCTTTGGCTTGAGGCTGTCAAGCCATCTCATCATGCCATTGCACAACCTCTGCCTTGGGTTCACTATGCACCAGGAGGGAAAGAGCTCTCTAACTCACTCTGAACACTTTAAAATGGCATGAAGAAGGTGCCAACAGGTGTACTGAAAGACGAAGGCTTTATTATGGTTTTAAAAACCAGCATTGCATTCTTGCTGTTTAGCTGGTTTACCTGCCATGACATGTGGGGAATGTTTGTTTGATTATCCACCAATTTTCTTAGCCATCTAAACAAAAAACCCTTGACATTTGTTCTAGCTTGCAAGTTTGCCTTATTCAAAAATACAGAAGTATGGCAAAGAGAAATGCATTTTTGAGTCGTTTTCTGATCTCTGTGGGAGAAACTGATAGATCCATTAAATGGCAAGTGCTTCTTCCTTGCATGGCGTTAAACTGTCTTTCCCTCAACGTGGGCTTGCACTCGTATTAGTTTCAGTAAAAACTCCAGGCTGCTACCCTGTCCCTTCCTTTCTTTAAGGTTAGTGAAAATATTCCAGCTGGGATTTACTTTAAAGGTGTGTCCTTTTTCATAAAAAATTGCAGCAATCTTAGGCAAACAGAAGAACAGCAGGCAAGAGGAATTCTTTAGCTAGCCAATGTTCCATATTTTATTTTCCAACAGAGAATCTTAACAATCACCCATTGTGTTAGAAAGCCACATGATGATAATATAAATTTACTGATGCAAACCAAAGAGCTGCAAACCTTTCTAAATCAACATAAACATATCCCCAAATCTGCGTGTAGACCAGCCGACAGGCGTTCCCTCTATTTTCCTAGGAGCCTTGCCCAAGGCTGGTTGTGCTCAGAGCCACGGGTGAGTGTGAAAGATCAGAGCAGAGCTGGGGTTCACTGCAGCAAGGCACCAGCCACCCTCCTCAGCCAGAGGGTTTGGCTTCTTCCTTAGCTAATGGCAGCTGAACCATTTCTCCAATGATACATTTGTACTGCCATATGGGAGCAGAAGGCCATCCATGCATGTTGTGTGTCCCACTGAGGTTATGTGACATTTCAGAAACCTCTAGGCCTCTTCTTGGAACATTATTTTAGTGTATGAGTCTCTTATTATTGCAGCATAATTAGTCTGGAGGCACAGGGCAGGGTGTGCTGCTGAAAAGCCCAGGGTCTGGGATTCATAAGTCTCATCTCCAGGCAATCAAAATAATCAAAGTAATACATTTATTAATAAAATCATCAACATAATAGTCTTGTGGATGACCCATAACATAGAACACTTTCAAAATGAGATTGAAGATGTTAAGTATCTTGAGCTGTTTGAACAGTGAGGAAAGCTGTATGTTTCCCTTTGTACTGGGATTTTATCTTGTATAAAGGGAAAAATAACTTTTTTAATGATTAAAGAAAATATAAATTGCTCAATGCAGTTTTGAATTTCACTTATGCTAATATTTTTCCTAATGACACAATCTCCATAGATTCTCAGTGCTTTCAGCTGGAGAAGAGATGCATGAGGAATAGCTACAATACAAACTCTACTTCTTGTGTGACTTCAGAAAAGAATTTTTTTCCTAGCAGTAGCATGGAAGTAGTGTTGCTTTATAAAGTAATTTTAAATTCTTCAAATAAAATGTGTATATTTAAAAGAGCAAAAGGAAAATAGCTTGTATTACCCAAGAAAGCCTCTCTGGGCTGCTCTGTCCTTCGACCCTGGAAAGTTAAATTCTCTTTTCACTTCTGAACAGAGCCAGGGCTTTTTGTTGCTCAAATATTTCATTTTTCCAACTACATAACTAGTAGGAAATACAGTCCCTTGGATAGACAACGAGTCACTCACGATCTTTCACGTTTTTCCATTCTTTTAAAATCAGACATTTGTTTGCAAAGCCCATCTCATCTTTTTTTAAACATGTACAGAATTTATCCTTTAAGCAGAGATGAGTCTGGACCAAGATTTAAGAGCCAGCTAGATGGCATATTGGTTCTTAACAGAGTCTTACATTCAGACCTCCAGAAAGGTATCACAGCATTTTCAAACCCTATAGCCTGCCATTGGGTGGCAAAAGGAGAATACTGTCCATGGCTGTGATAAGAAGAGCAGCTGTCCTAACCCACCATCAGTGTGCAGGAAATCTTCAAGAGGGGCTGGCATTATCAGGGATGCATCCCTCAGGAAATCCCAGATTGCACATGTCTTATTGCTCATCTGTTCTCAGAGAAATGTTTCTCAATATCATAAGTGAGAGGACACAGACAAAATATTAGTAGAGTTTTTAATTTAAGCTTCAAATTAATAGTTGGAGATTGATGGAACAACTTGCTTGATAATGGATTCATTGAAAAATTAGGCTACTACTCATGTAGTCATTTAGCAAGATCAGAATGAGTTTTTAAAAAATATTTCAACATCATTCTCTACATTAATTAAAGGTACTTGCCTCATTCTGTAGAGAGCCAATCAATTTTGTATATTTTTAAGAACCTTCCCTGCCACTACTTTATGACTATGGAGGACTTGGAAAAGGCAGTCGTTGAGCAGAAAGTATCCAAATCACCCTGCATACATGCAATGAAGGTCACAAAGATCACTTTTTTATCTGACAGCATGCCAGAATGTGTGGCTTCTGTGAGTTTCAAGCTGTTTCTCTCTCAGTTTTGTTCCCTCTACTTGTATTTTACTAGCATGATAAGAGATCCACTGTGTCAGACCATGCTAGGCATACAAATATTTACATCATTTCTTTTGCATTTGTGGTTCTGCTGATTAAATGGCCATAGAGAAGCGAGGTCTAATTACAGATTGGAAATGGTTCGGCCTTCTCCAGCATCTAGTCACAGGATAGAGGGTGCTTCCGGTACTGTAGATAATTGTAAAATAAAACCCCAAAAGAGAAAACTAGATTGTGCTGTTGAAAATAGTTAACTTGCACCAAAAATCAGCTGACAGAAGAGGACAAAGAGTTGGATCCATAATAAGGGTCCCCTATACAAAAATGCCATCGATCTGGAAATGTTTTAATGCATGAAGAAATATATCAGACATTTGTCTTCAGATGTTTCTACTTTATACTTCATTTATTTTCAAAATGCCACCTTTTTTTTTCCCACAACTGTAGATCCTTTCTCCTGCCATCCATAAAATTACTTAAGATGGCTAATGCAACATCCAAACAGGGACACAAAATTGAAATAAGCATGTGACATGGGAAAGCCAGACTAGGAAGTCAGATGAAACCTCTGGAGCTGTAAAGAAAACAAATCATCATCAGAAAGTGTGAGCAGTGATGGAAGCGGCGCAGTGTGAAGATGTGCAGACTGCACCACAAGGCCTCTCATCCCCTCCCAAGGAGACATGCAGTACATGCTTTTCTATCCAAAGAATACCTCTGGAGGAAGAGAAATTTTCATCTCCAGACAACCAAAGATTTCTTGAAAGACAGCAAACTCGTTTTGCTCTCACCTTGACTCCCAAAGGGGCTGTGTTGCTCATAGTTTATGTTCTCCCTTTCCCAAAACTATTCATCACTCTCCACAAACTTTGCCTTGCTCCCATTCCTGGACTATTATGGCTGCTTCATTTCCACTGTTTTCTTTCTTATGGTTGATATCTTCAGAAAAGCAAAACTTTCTTGTGCATGAAGTGCAGCTGTGATTATCAGTGTGCTATGGTAAAATTAGAGCAAGACACTGGACGTTGATTGTGAAATAGTTCATGCAGCTTTCCAGATGTTGTTAACTTACTTTAAAAGAGAGAGAAAAATAAGCCAAAATGAAGAAAGTTTATCCATGGAAGAACCAGACTGGCAATATAACTCTGATTAATGCTTATGCATTAAGCATTTATGTATGGATCTTACACCACATACTCAAGGTTTGGGTCTACATAAAAATTAGTGATACCTAGAAACCTCATTACTTTAATTAGAGTGAAAAGTTCTAAAAGCCATGTGCAAGGTAGCAATTCCTGATATTTAAAAACTACTAGGAAAAAAAATTGGAAATGTTTGATTTATGCTTCCATCTTTGAAGCCATCCATGTTCCTGCTGCCTGATATTCTTCCTGAGGCAAAGTTTTAAGTGTACCTTCAAATCAGACCAAATGGAAACTATCATGTTATGTTACATTTCTGTCTTCACCCAAGACCTCAGATTATATTATTAGCTTCTAAAAGGTGTCTCAGACTGAGCTGGAAGACTGTGATGACCTGCATAGTTTAAGCATTCTGCAATACAAACATGTTCAGATTATCTAGAATGATAGCCCAATAATTTCTGCACAAGGTGCCAACTTTTCAAAGGGTTTCTATAGCTGCACCACAAAATTTTTAACACATACTTGTACTGAAGAGTCAGACATATATGTATGTTTCTGTGTGTACCTTTTCATTTATATAAAAACAGGTTGCTACACTGCAACCAATTAAGATTAACCTACCAAAATTTTTTTTAAATTACTGTTTTTATTATTGAGAAATAAAAGGTTTCACTAGCACAAATGAAAGTACTAATTATTAAAGCACTCTAACAGATAGAAAGGAACACATAGGAGTGGATAACATAGCTGCACCTCATAGGACAAAGAACGCAAGCATTGCTACAAAGCTAACCTGTTAAATCTAGCCAGTGGGAGCAGCAGCCCAGCATGTCGTTTAACTAGATAACAAGTTTGAATGTGACAGATTTCCAATGGCTGTACCTTATTTTGCTTCAAAAATCTGCATTTCTTCTGCAGGCACAGCAAAAGCATGCCATACAAATACAGTATCTTTATAATTCTTATAAAATTAAAATAAAACCTCTCACAAATACACTCTTCACAACAATTCATAATGGTGAGAGAAAGTCGCAATACAAAATGTCTTCAGAGAGATTTCCACACACAAAAACATATTGGCAGGGTCTTTAGCTGGTGACATTTAATGATTCTAATGGTCCAAGTTACTTTCAGAGGAAAATTAGGCAAAAACAGGAGCAAGGGGCTGTGGGGGGGAGGTGCAGGGAGCAAAATTGCTGTGGTGTCCTCAGAGAAACAACCTCCAAAGTGTAGGTGTCCTTCCTCCCTCATGCAGCAGATGATTCACCTCAAAGCACTTTCCCATACTAACAAGACAAGTTTTCATCAGGGCCTGTTTGAAGTCTCTGCTGGCTGGTGGTGCTTTTAATGTCCAAGTCCTCAAAAGAAAAAATACTTGTTGGTAGAATTGCTTTGTTAAAGTTTAGGGCTTGACATGCTTCAGTGATCTCAGTCCTAGGTGGGAGTTAACAAAGCTTAGGAAGAAGGATGTATCAATCATATTGGACACAAAGAATGCAGCATTTACAGGCCATGAGGACATTTGGCAGAGCTCTATTGAGCTTTGTGCTGGTGTGTTTCTGGGTCTCCTGGGTCTCCAAATGAAAGCCAGAGCAGCAGCTGCAGGGTAGGGAAATAGAGGAATGAATCTCATCCCATCGGCAGCCGCTTCCCAGGAGAATCTGGTGTAACAACAGCACAGGGCTGGCCATGGGCAAGGCCATGACACCTACAGCACCGCAACAGCAATGTGGCCACAATACAGGTAAAATACTGCTCTGGAGGCTCTGTGAAACACTGTCCCCATAGCCTGAGTCAAAGGGTACAGAGCTGTGAGCAGCAAGCAGCAGTGGGGCAGGTGGAGCAGCCAAGGAGCTGAGCAGCAACACAACACCCATGTCAGAAGGAAAAGAGGATGGTCATGGAGTCTCTGCCATTAAAACCCACAGGGCTGTCGGACTGTCATCTGTGGAAACTGGTGAGGAGAAAAGGGTAGTCAGCCTTTAAACCCCTCTGCCTGGAGCCTCATTCTTTCCCTTTTCTTATTCAAATGTCAGAGCAGTGGCTTCAAATCCTTCTGCAGCTGATTAGGTTAGATTACCTGACTAGAAGAATGCTAGCTTGTGAGGGCTGCTGATACTGCTCCTTTGCAAGACCTATGTATTGCAAATACCTGCACAATTTGCAATCCAGTAATTTTGTTGGTAGGTCAGATTTTAGGTATAGAATGCATTCTTCTGTATAAGTCTATTTTGTGCCACTTTTGCAAACAAGGAGAAAGGAAGAACAATAGAAAAATAATGGAAAATTGAGAGACAAGAATCAAAAAACAAAGGAGGGAAAAAGGAAAAAGTATTTGTTCCGTAAGTCCTCCAGAAATAAATAGTAAGAAAAATTCAGTTAATTATCAAGTCCAACACAAACAGAGGCAGCGGAATAATGACATGCGTGGTTAACTTGACTAGCTTGAACATATTTGATGAAAAAGAAATTTTGCTTCAAAATATTTTTCCCCCAAAATCTCAGTTCAAGATTTAGTTACTTGATGCAGAGTGATGTGACAGAAAAATTTATTTTCAGGAAAGGAAGTTTTCTCATCAACATGATATGTGATACATGAGGACTGAGCTGAACAGAGAAGAGTCTTCTGCACCAGCAAAAGACTGAAACTGGAGTTTGGATGCAAAATCTTTCATGTAATTATGTCCCATGTACAGGAGATAATTTCATGTATCCAATGATATTTAAAATACAGCAAATGAGCATCTGAAAGAGCCCCTGCGGTACATGCTGAATGTGAGGACTGAGAGCCAAAGTTACCACCAGGATCCTGCCAAGTGTTTGTATCTTTGAATATCTAAACATTTGCATACGTTTTTACTCTGTCTTACAGACTGTATCTCAGTATCTGAACTGCAGAAAATAACATGTTTTAAAATATTTGTATTGCAATAACTACTTGTCTAATAGTTTTCTCCTGGTAAAAGTAACCGTCAAAACTCTTGCTGCAATATAAGAACACCAATTGCTAAGCAAGACCAACTAACTGAGAAACAAAGCTGTTACAAAGCAGCCCGTGTCAAAATGGGTGCCTTTTCCACCTAAAGGTTTTTTCAAAATGTCTTAACTTCATCAGATCCTGATAGTACTAAACAGGGTCACTGGAACTGGCTCTCCAGGGAAGTGGTCCCAGCACCAAGCCTGACAGAGTTCAAGGAGCATCTGGATACTCTGAGTCATATGGTTTAGTTTAAGGTAATCCTCCAAGGACCAGGGAGTGGAACTCAATGAGCCCTATGGGTCCCTGCCAGTCTGAGATGTTCTGTGATTCTCTGGTTCTCTGTGAGTGTGCCTGGAGATCTTCATGTCATCAGCGTTGCAGCGTAACAAAGCTGGGTCTTGAGGTAAACAGAGTCTGCTGCTCTTGGCTCTAAACTGTGTTTGAGAGCGTTTATAATACAGTGTTGCCTGCTGGGCTAAACATGTACTCAGATTGTAAACTAGTGGGTTTGAATGACATACTTTTATAAGCAGCTGCTGTCGGGCTGACTCAAGATTTTACTCTCCTTACCACACGACTCTTTTCAGGTCAAAGTTTCCAAGCCTAAGCACAAAGACAATTCTTCCCTTTAACCAATATCTATCTCAAAAAATTTTCATACAGCATTGATTGCCTTGTAACCAGCTTAGACTTAGAGAAGCAAATGTCTTCTTGGAGAATCAAGTCATACTAAATCACAACATTCAGGGCCTGAAAACATTTTCTAGCACATCAGCATAAAGGAAACAGGTACTCAATTTTCAGCTACCTCTCTTTTCATGACACAGTGAAATGTATGCATTGTCATCCAGAGAGTTTCTAATAACTAGACTAGGTGCATGTACGCAGTAGCAGATGTTACAAAAATTTGCAACAAAAACCAGTGCTGAGCAGGCTAACAAAAAATCTGCATTAAAGATTGGAAGATGGAGAAGACCAGTATGAAGTAAGCAAAAATTGCTGGATTTGTGCACAAATTAAAATGAAATGCCACAGCCAATGTTAAATGTGAGGTATCAGATCTAAATTAGGTAAAATTGATCATGAAATGAATAATTACAGTCTAGTAACATGCTTTTATCACTTTTAAATCAAAACCTAGTGGTGCTCAGAGAGTCTGCAATATTTCTGAAGCAAAGAGCAGCAAGCTCAGAACGGAGCCATTCAAACCATTTGCAAGGCAAGAATCAAATAGGCTTAATGGTTCAAATTAAACAATTTATCCAGAGTCATCAGTGTAAGTAGCATGATTGACATGGACACCAGGAGAGAGGCCACCTCTGCAAGGAGGAGTAAGTAAGAAAGCTAAGGAAATGGGCAGAGGAAAGGAGCTGATGGGGAACAAATGATGAACCAGATCATATTTCTCTTTCCTGGCATCCCCGCCTCAGCCTCCCCACCCCCTCTTCTGCCCTGCATGGTCTCCTTTGTCTACCAGCGGCCATGGCAGAAGCATGCCACAAGTGTGTGGATGAGGGTGGCTCTCAGAAACCTGCTTGGTCACAGGGTACCCCTGCCCTGGGGACACCAGAACATCCTGCTCTGGCTCTGGGAGAGCCAGTTCCACTGTCAGCCATGGTTACCCATGGCCACTGTGAGCAAGGCTGTATTTCCCCCATTCCTGCTTATGGCCCCTCAGTTGCTTCTGTGGCCTATGGGACACTCAAACCTGCACATGTGTTTCTCATGTCTCCGGTACCTGCTCTGCATCACGGCTTCTCATCTTCCATACTGCCCCCTCTCAGACCAGCTTTTCATCTAGGACACACCTCCGTGAAATGCAATTATAGCAAATCCATTTTTTTCTGCAGTCTGCTGAAGCCTGACAGGACACAGCTGAGCTTTCATGGGGGCAATTTGCAATTTTATCCACAAGAAATACAAGGGGATGATCTTACATGACTGAAATGCTATTTACACTGGCAGACGAGTTCTAACTCTTTTCTATTGCAATGGATGTGCTAGAAATTATTAGAATCAAATTTAAAAATGTTTGTTTGGTTTTGGCTTTTTTAAAAATCAATAGATATAAATGAAAACATGGTTACATAAATTCCATCTTCACATGAAGGGAAGTGTTTATGCCAGCCATGCCATAGTATATTCTCATCACTCTGGTCATCACCTGTTTCTTTTCAAGCCAGTATAAAGGCACAGTGTATCTCTTTTCCACCTTCTTCTCACCATAATGTTAAATCACTTAAAAATTTCTGAAAAAAGTTTAACATCTAACCTTATTTTCCATGCTTCCCACTTTATACAAGCCTGAGGGTGACAAGTAAAAGGCAGTGTAGGATTTCTTTGTGTATTTTACAAGACAAAAAGAATGAATAGTAAGTGGCAGCTATATTGTAAATGTCAGTGTACAAAGGCAACACTGCTTTCTTAGACACCAGCACTGCCTCGAGGCTCACAAGAAGACACCAGAGAGAGGCTTTTAAATACAATGGGAATTGCATCATTTAGAATCACAGACAGGGGTAAGTACATTTTTTAAAATTGCTTGGTTTGGCCATGCAGGGCAGAATGGGCACAGAGGTTATTTTTGCGGGGCAGTGGGGGACAAATGGAGTCACAGAGTGAAACTCATCAATCTTCTGAAAGCAACAAGGGTGGTAACATGTCAAATGAAGAGCACAAGTTAAAAAACAGGCATTGTTCTCACATTGTCACTGAGGATCCTGTTAGCCTCAGCTGTCATGTTTACCCCCAAATCAAAGCCATAAAAAATTTCAGAAATATTGTACTACTGCAACTTTTCCTGTGGGTGGAATAGGAACAATAATTAGATAGAGGTCACTGTTGTGTGACTTCTACAAACAGGTAGATTTGTTACTTAGTACATTTTGAAGAAATAAAGTTGTCTCATTAGAAGGATCCTGTTGACAGCTTCTTGTTAAGGCAACCTGTCAACAAGGTGGTGAGTAAATATGCCATAAACTTTTGGCTAAAAACAGTGCATAACTATTGTGTTTGTCAGGTATATTGCATACCCATGGAGCTAGAAAATATTCTCAGGACATATGATTCCAGCAAGGCAGGACTCTACCACACTGCCCACAGGAAAGCCCCCATTTTCTATTACCTGTTTCCAGTACTGGCATTAGATACCTGTAAACCTCAAAGAGCCTCCCAAGGTCTCCCAAGGTCTCTCTCAACCTTCCCAAGGTTTTTTTTGCATGAGCCCTGTATAATGGATCAGAACCAACACCAGAAGTACCATCAGATGGAGTGGATCACATGCCACAGAAAACAATAGGTGTCTAGCACCACAGCACCCTGTGAACCCAGGATTAAAAACCTGATGGCTAAACCACAAGGTGCTGATGTTTCTCTTTCACAAAAACATCATGTTTAATCCAGAGAGGAAGGGATAGAAGAGGGTGATTCTTAAAAAAATGAATTGTTTTTCTTCAGACATATGTTACCATCAAAACCAAATGGAGATATCTTGAATAAGCCTTCCTATCTGGAGAGCTCAAAGCAATCCTGCCAAGTCATGTATGACCCGTGAGAAGTATAAATGCCACTTTCGGATAAAATAGCATTAAATAAACATAAGTTTTGTATATTAGTCACTCAGTGCAGAAAATTTAAAGCATGGTGTTACTAGCCAGTATTAGTTTCTTTTTGTTATCCTGACCTCATTTTTTCATATGAATATACACATATGCCCCTGAAAGATTTGACTGACTTATCTCTTTGGGAATATTATCAGCTACCTAAACTGCCTCATATGAAAGATCTCTATCGCTACCCTTTTACCGGCATTTTCTGTGTACGAATTAATAGGATCTGTCAAAGTGCAACTGATAGCAATACCTTTGCTTCCTATTCACACAGGAGCTGCCCAGCTGACAGCACTTGACAGAGCAGGGCCAGCCTGGCAGCTGGAGATGCTGGAGGCGCTGGAGGTGCAGTGGCTGGAGCACCTTGGGCTACAGCAGGGACACACTGCTGCCTTTGGTGTTTCTGCCCTTTGTGTTCATATCCTCTGATACAGTAGCTGCTGTAAATTCTTTATTAAAATGCCTACATTGTACTGTTAGAATGCCTACTCAGTACATTGTTGTGTGGGAAACTATGGTACCCTAGATGAAAAATGTCCCAGCCTTTACTTAGCTAATTTTTCCCCACAGAAAAGTGAGATTATTTCATTTGTAAACATATTAATTCAACAAGTAGTTTTTCTCACTTGCTTCCTGTCTTTTAGCTATGATGAAGAGGCAGTGATTAAAATGGAGAATAAGTAAATCCTACATGTATAGCCCAGTGGTTTAAGGACTGAGGCTGAGGAAAAACAGGATAATGTTTTTCCATTTTCATGTGACCCAATCAATGGATTGAATTCTAAGCATGGTCACAGTGCCCTCTGCTGAGATATAAAGCCCAACACGAAAAAATAAACAGCTTTAAAAAACCCCAACAGGCATAAGAATAACATAATTCCTATTCAAATATGAATGATAAAAAATAGTTTTGAAAAGCTATTTGGGACCTTAGGCTTTCCCTTCACAGCAATGTTGTTGGGAAACATTTTGTTTCCACTTTTGTTGCTCTGCTATGAAAACTGTGCAGCAAACTCACAACAAAAACCACAGAGAGCACTGCTAAGGGATCTTCCCAGCCTGACCATTCATGAGACTCTGGCAGTCACACTCCCACCGCCAGAGACTATCACTGCTGGGACGGAAGCCCCTTCACGACGGCCACTCCAGTGACCTCATGGGTCCCCACCTGACTCCTACACATTCTCACAGGATCAGCCCAGGTTTCCTGGCTGGTTTCTTGACTCTTTTTTCTTAGTGGTTGAGGGGAAAAAGCGATAGTTAAGAACAGGAGAGAGAAAAATATCTAATAGATGTTTAGGTCTGAACTGATGTCAACTAATGAGCTTCATGCATTTGACATATCTTAAAAAAATGGATCTGGGAAGAAGAACTCTGTAAAAGGCAAGGAAAAAAGGACTCAGATGCCCCTCCTGATATGGTGTGCTGGGAAATGCATGGGGCCTGAGCCTCTGCACAGTATTTAAAGAAGATATGTGGCACTGGATTAGGAACAAGCAACTCCACAGGCTCAGCTACAAGCATGTTTGGAGCAGGCTGCTGTCCAATTACTAGCTGTCCAATATCCCAGCGCAGTTGCTATCCTCTGTCTCCATCTGTACCTTTCAATCTGCTACTGAAAGGCAGAAGCTGTATTTATTGCCATGCATATCTGCTCTTCAGAATCCACACATTAATGTTTGATGAAAGCATAGCTTTAAAAGAAAAAAACCCCAACTACCTAGCTGAGAAAGCCAGATTCCTACCTCCCAACCGAGTTCAATTTCTCCAGTCTCCAGTGCATTGTTGCCATGTTTTATACAAGAGACAACAGCTTCTGAGGTTTTGTTGTTGTGTTTTCGAACTACAATGTAAAATGGCATGAGATCTATGGCAGAGCTATTTGAGTACATCTCTACTAGTTGATTAAACCATGATCCTCAGTCATGCTGAGAGTCAGCCTCAGATTTTACTCAAGAGCCTGCTCTCAAGTTTGTGTTTGAAGATGGACATGTGTTGGAAATTTTCTGTGAGTAACATCTGCAGTTTACTGCTCTGGTCGGAGTGGGAGATAAGAGGCAAGAAAAATCTCTTCTTCAATAAGTTGTGTTGTCTCTTTAAATTCTTCCTTCATTTCCCCAGCACTCCCTTCTAAGATACTCTTTAATCTGCACCCATGGCAATGCACGCTTTATGTTTCTTACTGTGATGCTCAAATGATAGCTCCAACTAAGTTCACTCGAAGGTTATTCTAATTTCCTCCATCAAGATTTCAATTTAGAGGCTTACACTAAACCATTAATTAAAGTGACCTTTTTTTATTACAACAAATTCGTCTTAACCAGTTAATGTGGTGGCAAGCCTTTCATTGTTGCTTTGCCTGGCAGGGAGATCTCCCAAAATTGCAGTATCTGCTGGAAAGGTGCCAAGTGGTAAAGGAATCCACAATTCCTGCCATTTGGCACTGCCTCTTCTGGCTCCAGGCATGCTGGAGCTGCCAATACCCCAGCAAGTGACCCCTCACCATTACAGGCTGTAGCTGAGACACACCAAAAACACCTTTTGCAAACAAGCACAAGCCTCCTAGGGTCCAAGATATCCTGTACTAGGCTAACACTCCTGAGTGGCTCTAGAAAAGTTGTGTTTCAAAGAAGCCTCAGTCCAAAACGTTTCACTCCAGAAATATCTGGCTACAGATTCTTTTGAATTTCTGAAATGCTTAGCTGTATCCTTTCTCTCTCTGTCTGCTGGCTCCAGCCAGGCAGGTGTGACACCTCTACTTCTCTTCTGTGAGTTTGTATATGGTTTCTCTCAGTATGAAACCACAGCATGCATGGAGGCTTTTTTCTGCATCTGACGGCAGTGCTTGTAAAACCAGTAGGAGTAAATTTGGAGTTTGCAGATCACAGCACTTCTTGCTTCACAAGCATGACCTTACTGGAGGCACAAATTCTACTGGTCAAAGCAGCCGATGTCCCGATGCCAATCTTCTCTTGAAAAATTTCCTTCAGAAAACTTTCATTTTTTTGGTAGTATTCTGGGGAAAATGATTTTGCTGGCAAATATATTCATCTGCCTGCATTTGCTTTTCCATATCTGTTACCTTTTGATCTAAGTATCTGTTAGGATGAGAGCATGCATTACTCTATCCGAATCAGATGTGATAACTGCATTGAAAGCTGGAGAATTTGCTTCTCTGCAGTTCTGCAATGAATTATGCATGACAGAGGAAGGAAATCAGTAGCCACTGTACTTGTTTTGCCTCCTCTGCCACTGTCTTGGCCTAACACACTCTGTTCCCTGGCCCCTTTTATGGTAGAGCTGTTTCCTGCACAGGAACCTATTCCTGTTTGTGACATTATCTGAAAAAGAAAAATCATGCCAACATTTACAGACATTTCTTTCCTAAACAAATTCTCTTCCATGATGAATCAACTCTTTTTGTCTGTTCTGTGATCCCCCCAGATTTTCACTGGGACAGTGCTGCATCGTCTGCACGAGCAGCAGCTGAGGCTGAGGGGCCTAATACCCACTAAAATAAGCTTTCAGGACGAGCTTTGGTGACTTTGCTGGAAATTAAAATATTCCTATATATAACTATTGCATTGGATTTCAAAACCAGACCTGAAGATCTGGATATCCCATTCCTAGTGGATTATTATAGGGACTGCATATTTTTGGTACCAGTATAATTGGCTTCCTATCTTCCAAAAAATTATGTACAATTGTGTTCCTCTAACTTACCTGTCACATGAAAAATGAGCTATATTACGGCAATGTATCAATGCCAGGCAAGGGCAGAGAAATCTGTGAAAAGTCAGTGAAAACACACACCGGCAACTCCTCCCCCCCCACCTTGCTATCCATGGTTACATGGAGAAAGGGTGGTTTTGTTTACTTTTTTTTTTCTCTAAATCTCACTGATGGGTCCTCTGCATGCAGTTGGGTTCATTAATTGTTTATGAAGAAGGTTCACAGGTCCAATATAAGAACTTGACCAGAATTCAGTTAACCATAGGTGTGGGTTCACATATTGGTTATTGTGTATGTATAGTCACCTGTGAGAGAGAAAACAGGATTTTTACTCAAATTTACCATACACTGTGCTCCTAACAGAACATGTACTTCCCTATTAAGCTCTGTATTGAGACTTTGTGCTCTGGGGCCGTCCAGCAGTGACCTGCCTTAACAACCTCAGTTCTAGACAATTTGTAATATCATTTACTCTTTCACAGCTCAGGTTTTCACAGGCAAACACGGGAGCTGTTTGCACACAAAAGTATTCTTGTAATTTTTAGGATCTTCTTTGGAAAGCAGAGTAATACAGTTGTTTACGCACTTGGGAATTAAACACATATAAATCTAGAAATTGCAATTAACTTAGGACCATTGTTACCTACTTGTATAATCAATAAACATATGCTTATTAGTGTGAACTTTATCTATTAGCTTCATTTTGGAAACTGAGCTTGTATGTCACTACTAACCATGATGTTATCTGTGTAGGACTGCCCAGAGTAGGAGCATGTGGGGGGTAAAGAGTGAAAAGTGACTGAAGTATGAAAGTAATGAAATATAAGAAAAAAAACCAATCAATTATTCCTGCAAAGAGGGGATATCAACATTTTTAAGTGTCATATCAACACTCATTCTAATTGCATAATCTGCGCCGCAAATTGTTTAATCTGGTTAATTCAACGTGATGGCTATGGAAGAATTCCAACGCACCCTGACTCACAGATTACAAAAGGGCCTGTTTGATGCTCAGCAAGCAATGCTGCACATGGAAATAGGGAGTGGAAATCAACATTTTTACACAAGTTCTGAGCTATTAATTCCTCCAGTTTGACATTGAGAGGTTGTGGAGTCTCCCTCACTTGATATATTCCAGAAATGTCTGGACACAATCCTGTCCCATGTGCTCTGGGACAACCCTGCTTGAGCAGAGAGGTTGGACCACATGACCCACTGTGGTCCTTTCCAAGGTGACTGATTCTGTGATTCTGGGACATGGGCAGTGTCCCCACACCTGATGCCTATTCATTAAAGATATTTCTATGCATCTCTTTGATTTTGAACACGTTGCTACAGTGTGAGTCACAAGGAGCAGAGAATTTTATGACAGCAGTATATTTTGAGTGATGACTGCTTAGAGCGTCATGAATGAGGGTATTCGGTTGCTCAAGGAATCACTGGCAAAGGTATCGGTAAAGCAGGTTTAATACAGAAGTGAAAGTGTGAAAAATTTCATTGGCAAAGTTCACTCTATTATTTACTGGATAGTTATACCACACAGAAAAATCAGACTAAAATCCGAATCAATCAATCTAAAGATAAAATCCATTTAAAATCATATACATAGAAGCTGGGGATGGGAAAAGGGTAAGGATGGGAAAGAATAAAGATTAAAAGGAGTAAGGGAGACTCTCCTATTGAATCACAAGGTTCAGAGTGGACTCCCTTGCCAAAATGAGCCTTGGACTTCACCCAAGGTTTAGGCCTAAGGGGTTTAACATCACTTAAACTTAACAGCACTCAACAGCACTCAATCAATAGCCTAACTTAAATCATTTGACAGATGATTCTATAGAAGTTACTACAAGCACAACAGTAACTCACTTACAGCTCTAACTTTACAAATCTGAAGTACCAAAGCATCTAAGAGAGCATCATTCATAGCACATTTGTTATAGCATATTCACACTTGTATGCATACAGACCCAGAGGAGTATGTACAAGGTGTATACCAGTGAAAAATTCCCCCAAGTTCAGTGAAGTACTCACATGGGATGCCTTCACGCCTTCTCAAGGGATGAAGGGTTGAGCTGCGAGGAGGTCGGGGTCAGGGTTCGCTGTGATCCCCGAGTATAGTTCATGGGCTCTGAGGCGTGTCCGCTCCAAGGGGGATTCCTGGCAACAGCCCACAGTGGTCTAGTGGCGTTCAAAGAGTCCCACTTGACCACCACTCTTTTTAGGGTCGCAAGAGGATTGGCTTCATCCACAGTAACTTCCCACACCAAGGCCGAGGCCTAACGAGCATCTCTGAAGTCAGTGCAGCTTGAGGAGGCAGCGGGAGAGATGTGCCACCACAAAGAGACAGATTACATTCCAAAACTCAGAAAAGGGTGGGAAAACAGGACAGGTCCAACCCACTCTCTAAGAAACTTTGTAAATAGATTTAATGGAAAAGAAGAATTGACAGTTACTCAGAAAAATTTGCATGCAGCAGAAAACTGGAAATACCAGAAATGGAAAATTCTATGGGAATGAGAGGCTTAACCAAAGCAGCATTCCAGCCCTTAAGGACTGAGAGGAAAGTGGTGAGGATCCCTAGAAAGCAAAAAGAGAAAGGTGTGAATGGCTTATAGGGAAAACAGACTGCAAACAATTTTTTTTATATCTTCATTTTCTTCCATGTTCAGCTATTAAAGTCTGACAATGAGTTCTCACTGTATTTTGTCTGCTAGCTAGCAGAATCAACCCAGCAGCAATTGTGCATGCTGCTATGATTCACGGAATTATAGATACTCATGTCTTCTAGCACTTTGTATTTCACTGTAGTGAAGGACAGAAAAATCTGGTATCAATAGATGAATGTTAAACAGAAGAATGTAACCAAAATATGCTGCATATGGAAATCCATATTACACTATTAAAAAAGAAATTAAAAAGCAGAAATATGCAACATATTCCACTGAGAGATGCTCATCATACAATAATTTTTCAGAAATAGAAATGAGACCACAGATAACTATAGCATTGTCTGCTATTACTAAGAACATGCACCAGTCATTTGCACCAGAGCTGGAGGAAAGCTGTTAAGATCTTAGTTCACACCCTACAAATGGAATAAACCATCTTTTGCTGAAGAACTTCACAGATATTAAAAAGATTATATCACCTGAGATCCATCCCCGAAAGTTACCAATTACACAAAACACAACCTGAACTGACTTTAGTGTATCTGTTGAAAATGTCACTGGAAAAGCTGTATGGAAAGAGACAGTTGTGTTTCCAGCTGCTTATAGAAGTTGTAGCAACGAAATACCAATTAGCTTTTATTTTCCATTTAGAATAAACTATATAAAAAGTTAGGCCTTTGTATGCTCTATGAACAATTCCTTAAAAAAGATTATAAATTATAATATTCATCTGCCAACCTATTCAACTTGGAAAAAGATGAAACAAAGAATTCACTTTCCAGGCAAGGCAATTAAGTCTGATTTGTACTTGTAAATACAATAGAAATCAAAAAAGTTAAAATGTTCACCTTTAAGGAGAAAGTTTATACAGGCTGATTACTTTGAAGTTTCTCTGTGATCTGACCAAGCCAACTTCTCACTAGTATATCAAATGTGACAGCTACAAACCTTTCAAGAAAAGCAAAAGTCTCTGATTTTTTTCATTGAGGGTTAAGAGCACATGATGATGTATCAAAAAGGCTAGGCTGATCTCAGGAGATCTTGAGATTGCTCTCTCCCAAAATTCATAGATGGCTTGGGTTGGAAGGAACCTTAAAGATCATCCAGTTCCAACCCCCCTGTCATGGGCAGGGACACCTTCCACTAGACAGGTTGCTCAGAGCCCCATCCAGCCTGGCCTTGAATACTTAAGATGGATGGGGCATCCAGAGAACTTTCAACCTGTTCCAGTGCCTCGCCATCCTCACAGTAAAGAGTTTCTTTCTAGTAGCTGACCTAAAGCTACACTTTTTCAGTTTGAAGCCATTCCACCTTGTCCTATCACCACATGTCCTTATAAAAAGTCCCTCTCCAGCAATACTGTACCTTCAGGTACTGGGAGGTGGTGGTAGTGTCTTCTGTCTCTAAAATTGTTCCTATTAGATCCAAAAACTATGTTGTTGTTTTTTTTTTTTCCAAGAATTTCATCATGTAAAAAAAATAGAAGGGGAATTCTATGACTTGCCAGTCGCATCACTCCCAGTCATGCAAGTCAATGGCCAGACAAGCCTTTTTTTTTTATTTAGCAAGTTACAATTGTTAGTGCAAGTTTAATCTGCAAAATTGCAGTGGTCCCCGGCCATACAATAAAAAAGCTCATAATTTTCTCAAGCCAAAGGTGGCCTTGTGTACTTCAATACTGAGTATTATTTTAGAATTTTAACTAGCCCAAGACACAGAGCAAAGAGAAGGCATTAAAGGAAGAAAAAGATGTTTGTGAACTCTAAGAAGGGTCAAAACCTTCCTGTAAGTGCTAGAACAAGTACGACCAGAAGAAGTGGAAAAACAACGACTGGGTAAAGCTCACATTTTGAAGTAGAAAAGTTACTGCTTTTCATAGATATTCTGGCAATAAAGTGACACCAGGATTACCTTAAACTAATATAACCATGACAAACCTTCTTAAGACCTTCACTGACCAGTGCAGCTACAGATTCAGATAGCATCAAAACCAGCTGATTGGGTTTTTCAGTCAGAGCTGGATGACTATCCTTAGCTCTACATCCTTCCTACATAAGGTGAAAAGGAGTTGAAGGGAAGTAGAGGAAATCATGGGACTTGCCCTGAACAGGAAATTCATGCCCTGGGTCAGAAGATATCTGGGGCCTCAGCTGTCACTGCTGTCCCACAATACACAAAACTAAGCCTGTATTTTCCTAAGTATGTCCTTGCCATCATCCTGGCTCTTTGGGGATGGGTCTCTCATCCCTCATAGAATGGATTTCCAGCAGTGCTTTTGGCCAGAGAGAGGGCCTTATTGATAGTACACTTGATATGCTACTGGCTCCAAGCAATTTGTTTATTGAGTTATTTTAAAATTTCTTTACTGCAGGACGACATCATTTGGGTAAGGAATGGAAATCCATCTGTATACAAAGCCTGAGCATAAAGAAGCCATTACAATGCCTTTTGGACTGGGTTTGGGGGTTCACAGAGTTTCAGAGATGAAAAGTGTCTGGCTCAGCCCTTGCAGGTTGCAAGGTTGAAAAGAGAGGCTAAGGTACATCACCGGCTTTAATTGCCACAACCACAGCATCTCCTGGCTTGCAGTCACTGCTGGAGAGGGCCCAGGACACTTGCTGTCTCTAAGTACGGTCAGTTAAAGCTGTTCCTCCATAGAAAAAAACTCCACAGGCGCTCTGGCAATCGATTCCAGTGCTTGACCACCTACTCAACAAAAACTTTCCTTCTCTTTTTGTGAATTGTCTGCATTTCAATGTGTGCCCACAGCCTCTTTTTCTCTGCCACTGGGCACCAAGAACAGGCTAGCTTCATCTTCTTTACTCCCCCACTAGGTAGGTAGAGACCTGGACAGGCTGCCCCTGAGTCAGTAACAATGCTGCACTCCTTGCTCCCCTGAGCGCAAATGACTGTAGACTCAGCAGCTCAGACAGGCTTTGACATACCTGACTTTCAAGACAGGCCCGTAACTTCAGTCACCACCAGCGTGTCCTTTCCAGCATTGCTAACTTGGCTCTGAATGAAGAGTAGGGTATACTCCCCAAACTTCACAAGTAAACTGGTGTTTGAAATAAGGTAGTTCACATTATTCACACAGCACGAATTATAAAATTACTTGATACAAGAACAGAAGACATTCAAAATTGTATTGCCTTGTCAGATGTAAAAATTTATTTATGCTATTTATCAAGTGTTTAAATTTACACAAAAGACAAAACACTTCAACTTCAGGTCCAATCGTTCATCAGTAAGCCCTACATCAGAATATCCTTGACACTTCCAAGGACAATTTTTACAAGACGCTTAGAACAGCAGAATATCATAAATAATGGCCAGCTTCACAAGCCTGAGGGTCACTACCTCATCACTATTTCTCTGCTGAGCATAACCCACAGAATAGAGGAAGCCTTAAAGCCATTTTAATCCCCAAACACTATCACTACTGCACTCAGAGCATTTAAATCACACTGCCCTGCATTAATAACACCAAACATTATATCTAGTCTTAAAGATTTATCACAGCTTCCCCTAACTAAAATGACTTTTTTCTTAAACATTACAAGAGAACTGTGCATCAGAAAAACTGCAAAATACACAATCATCCATTTGGCTTAGTTTTACAATAAAAATAATATCGGTCATCTATTTGTTAACTTCAACTCTTGTGTCCTACTCCTTACCCCTCCCTTCTCACTTATGAAACTACACTAGACCAGGCAGTTCAACTGTAGCACTGAGGTAGCATATTTTAATTGAACAGAGTAATACGTTTGATATTGTGCCTCCTCTCCTTTAAAGCACAAAAAAAAAATCCCCACAGTTTTTCAACATCTTTGGAGAAGAAGGCATATAGTTCATTTCCAACAGCCACTCTATTTCGAATTCAAAGCAGAAAGCATCTCTGAATGGTGGACACATTATACCAGCTTGAATGAATGAGAATATATACAAGAAGAAGGAAATATGTCAGTTTTATTAGAACTAGGGTTACATTTCAGCCCTATGGCACCTATTGTTCCCTATTATGAAATGCATCTTTACAGTCCCTGAAATTTAATTTCAAAGACGAGGATCCTGAAAAAGGGCAGCTGTGCTGCTGTTCTGAATGATTTTCACACTATTGGCAGAAAGAGCCAAATAATTGCAACAAAACCAGATGAAATCAAACGGACCTAATATAAAGTCAATAGGAATTAACAACATGAGTATACTAAAGGAGTCAAAGTTAAGGCAGAAGGTATGACTGAATGAACTGAGAGCACTTTCCATTTACTTAGAAGTTACAGCTGAGATAGCCTTAAAAATAATTAAAGAAAAACCAACACCCCCCCAAAACAAACAAACACAACAACAAAAAACCAAAAACAAACAAACAAAAAGCAACAAAAAAACCCCAAAACAAAAAAAAAAAACACCACTACGAGAGTTGAATCTTAATTTCCTAACAAATTGTGAATAACAGTAACTCAGCTTTACCCTTCTGGCTAAAAGCTGTAAAAGACCAAGCTGAAGTCAAGCTGTACTCAAGACTGCAGCCTTAACTTCTGGACTGCTTATTAAAGTAACTCTTACAGACACACCTGTGTATTTAGAGGGAATAATGAACAGTGATCCTAAAGAACAGTAGTAATTTCCTGCTCTGCATGCCATGCTCGTACACATAGGCTTGTAAAACTGATGAATGGTACACAATCTTCACCCAGCCCCAGGCTGGATCTTTGAATTCCTCCCTCCATCTTTCACACAGGAAAGCAAAAATTTTTACTGCAGTTAAAATCCCTTGAGTCAGCTGCATGCATAGGGGAAATTGGGTTTTAACACACTGGAAGGCAGACTGAGAATGTAACCAAGCTGATAAATAAACTCCTAAGGAAACACCTAAACAGCTGAGAGAAAAATGCATAAGTTAATTCAAGCTGTTTACGAAGGCATTGATGTTAACCTTTCAAGTAACTCATAATGCACTCCAACACCTGTTATTAAAAACTTAAGGCTTTTATGAATACCCTCTTACATACAAAAGGAGTATTAAACAGAAGGAACTTGTTTACAGTAAATACAAACATCTGAAAAATCTCTGAAACCTGTTTATACAAATACTAATAAATTCTTTAATATTTTGTACAACTAGAAGGTGCACAGATTGGCATTCAAGCAGTCAATGCTGGCAAACATCTGTCAGACAATAACATGATTTACTTGGATAATAATATAGTTTAAAATGCCATAAATTAAAAAATAAGTTAGTTCACATTTTTTCCCCAGATTTTATGTACATCTTAGTCTTTAATGAGATCGTGTAGCCTTCTTCAGAAGCTCGAGGTCCTTCCGACGGCTTTTGATTGCTCTGGCACAGCCATACTCTTCCAGTTGCAAAGGGATATACTTTTCTATCTGAACGAGCCCATGCCCAGCAGGACTGGTCAACAGCTTAATCCAGGATGGCTTAGTGTTTCCTCTGAAGCCCAGAAAGGCCAAGCTTCCTGTCACAAAAACAGCTCAGCATTACCAAACCAGCCAAGCTCACTGCAGCACAATAAAGGACTGGTCAGGTAGGAATAGGCATGCTCCTCCAAAATTCCTTCCCCCACATTTTTCAGGACATTCATTCACTCTCAGCTTCACATGCACCTCACAAGGAAATAATGATTTGCA
Organism: Eulacestoma nigropectus; assembly: GCA_013397775.1. NCBI lineage: Eukaryota > Metazoa > Chordata > Aves > Passeriformes > Eulacestoma > Eulacestoma nigropectus. The sequence continues at coordinate 66,279 of VZTE01006485.1, read as the reverse complement.
ACTTCCTTTTTCAATATTTAGTATTAAATTCCCTGAAATCTTAGTTTGAAAACACAGCTAACTGGACAGTTTTAAAACCTGCTTTCTCAGGTTGTACCATCACTCTGAACAGATGAGAGCTACCCCATCTGGCCTATAAACTCACCATCCCTCAAAATACCAATAGCTTTTCATTTCTAGCTTCAAGTTTTTTTACAACAGAAAATACTAGGAAGGCACAGGAGATTGCTTAAAAATATATTTTCTGAGTGAGGCACAAAATACAGGCTTTAAGAAAAAAAGCCTGGGACTCTTATTGTGTGATCCACAAGCACAAAGAACTGCTAGTTACTTCTCTGTTTGCAACAAGCTTCACACAATGGGGTTAAAGGGGTTTTCTGCCCCATCTGCTGAAGAGCTGCCCACCTCCTCTCTCAACAAGAGCTGACACACAGCAGCCATACCAGTGCAAATTGGCAACCACCCACCACCAACTGCATCCTTCTCACACACCCCATGAGAAACCCAAATGCCAACACAAACACAAAGACCAAGGTGGTGTCAAAGAAACGTGCAACATTTCCACCAACCATTGCTCTGAAGGTAAGGTGGTTTCGCTGTCCCCAGAGACCTTAAGGCTTCTGCTAAATTATTAGGAATTGCTACATCACCTCTTGTGCTCAGCAGAATGATAGACCTGCAACAGGAACAGTACAGACATAGCAGCTGTTATAAACACATTTTTAAAATATTTTTTTTGTATTCTGCTACATGCCTTTACAGCTAGCTGCCCTCGTAGTCCATTCCTTACAAGTACCTATGACGGAAATAGTCAACTTTTTCTGAAAGCAGTATTTAGAATTTCTTGGTTTTAAAATTACTTTAACTTCAAAATCATTGGAAAGCGTTATTTAAACACAGTTTAATAATTTTAATCAAAAAATCAAGTTAAAATATTGACACAAAATTAGAAATTTAAAATGCTGGTTTTTTTCTGACACTAACTCTCTATCTTTATTTAGTGATAAAGAATTTTCTCCCTATAGGGAGAGAATAGTATGATATCTTTCACATAGTCCTTGCTAGTGTCCTTATTAAAAAAAAAGTTATTCTTGTTTTAAGCAAAGAAGTGTTATTACAAGATGTTTTGTTAAAGAAAATTATTTTTGAGGAAAAAGATAGGCAACACCAGAAAATTTTAAGTGTTAAAAATCTGCTTAGTTTTCTTAAATAAGGCTAAACTATCCAATAAATTGCTCCTATGTTTCTCCTTTTGCCTCAACATGTCTTTTGTTCACTTTCAGTGCTCATGTACCATTATCTATTCATCATTATCCAAATCCTTGTCAGAGAGCAGACCTACAGCCTGCAGGACATACTGGAAATGAGTGGTCATTGCACATACCTTTGTGGAATTCCAGATTTTAAATATCCATCTACACGCTTAATGTCTACTCCAGAAAATAACTTGTTTCCCGACACTGTGCCAGTGCAGACATCTACTACAACAATAAGTATTCCATTATCCTTGAAGGAAAACATGGTGTCATTGACCTGAATAGGAAGAAAAAAGAGAGAGAAGAAGGAAGTTAATATGAAGCAAACAGCAATTTTACTGCACTCAGTGTTAATCTTATTCTAATTTAAACATAGTAATTTCCTTACAAATTCTTGCCTCTCCCTAGCATCTCTTCAATTTTCCCTTTGAAAGGACACTGCTTAGTGGGACTTCTGAAATTGCATGGGAGTCTTAAGTCTGCAGCTTCTATAGGAATATTGCACCTTCCCGGTGACTTACTACCTGCCTCAGTCATTGCTCCTGCTTTGGGAAGCTAAAATTCAGATACTGAACCCCCTGCACTTCTTGGCAATAATACAGTTAATTAATCCCTGCAGCAGGCTAGTTCCAGCCCAGTCTCTTCCTACTGAGTGCTCTTACTGCTTTGGATATGGCATACACATTCCTGGAGAAGTTTGCAGCTGCAAAGGTTGAGCTGCTCATGTGTCATTTGTCTACCTGGATAACTGAAGGTTCGGCCAGGCCAACAGTGACACTGAGAACGTGAGGCATATGCAGACCAAGCCCTGTGGTCCGAGGGCATCTGCAAATGTTATTTCACCATCACGTGCAAGTCTGCTTCAGCATCGGAATGGAAAAGCTAACTGAACTACTTTTTATACAGTACCACATCACTGGGCTTATTTGGGCCACATCAGAACAAATACAGAAATCTACTGATTCTTTAGTAACAGCCATTTAGAGGACTTCAGCAAAGCTTAATGGCTTGCATCACCTATCCCATTAAGTTGCTAATCTGCTTGCACAAGGACAATTTCAACTAAACGGATTTAACTAACATATTGTTAAAGGTTATGCGTTCTGTTTATTTCCAAAACCAGGCACAAATGTATACCCACACAGATTTAAACACGAAACTGAACATTTTAAACTCTAATGGGAACAGTTGTCTCTACAGCAGGTAGGATTCAAATATAAAATGGAACTTTGAAGCCTCACTTTCTGATGCTAAAACGTAAGCTTTTTGACTTTGTTTTTTAAACAAGGAACCAATCTTTTCATTCAAGTGAAGGAAACTGAGGTCTGCATTATGTAGAGCTGTACAACTGTTATAATACAAACTGGTATAGTGATATTTAAGAAGAAAACCATAAAGAATACTTACATATATAAATGCTTGCTGACCTCTGCTTGACTCTTTTTCATTAGATGAATTAATCTGCACAAGGAGGTAGTTTTTGTGAGGATCACTGGTGAATACCATCTAGATATCAAACAAAAAAGTTAAGTACGCATACTGATGTTTCTCCAACACTTTATCATACCAGTTTACAACAGACAGCCCATGCTCCAAAGCAAATGTATCCATTTGTCAGCAGCATTATATATGGTACTCGTAATCCTAATAAACATAATGATACATAGTGTAACCTATTTCATCTCTTAATTTCAATATTTTTCTCAGCTTGTACAGCTGCAACAATTTCAAGTTCATGCTAATAAGCAAAGATCCAAACAGAGAGAAGGTTGGCCATGTAGATCTCTGCAGCAAAGCTCACCATGTAGCACAGACAATACTACAGTGCAAGACATCAATCCATCTATGTCCCTTTTCTGTAGCACTTGGAGCAAGAGTTGAACTAAGAAGAAAAAACCTGAAATCTTTGTGCTACAGAAAGGACTCCAAGCCTTCAAGGAGTCCAAGATTAACAAGCAAATTAACCAAAGATTAAATTAAGCAAGATTAACCACTGCAAATTTCTAAGTGCAGTATTCTGTGCTGTAAGACTGAAACTCGCAACTAAATTGAGTAGACAGCATCATCAATTCAACAGTTCATGAAAGTTCCTGCTTATTTTATTTTACCTGAGTTGTGCCACATTTTGTACATGGTACAGTAGTTTTTTCTGGCATCTGCTTTATGATGGTTGGTACTCGATAGTACTTTGGGTAAGCTTTTGCCATGCAATTACTTATCGCTTTTGATGAATCTTTGGTCACAATCTTGATCCTTTCACATCCCTGAGATGAGCAATAACTGTGACCATCCCTATTATATTTGGCTTGAAGAAATAAAAACAGTAATCTACACAAAAAGGGGAAAAATAATATAAATTAACTGGTGAAATATAGGTATTTATATTCAATCTTAACAGCTGTATTTCACGATTTTCAGAAGCAGAGAAACTACAGTTTTCACTTTTGCACCACTATCTAAATGTTTCAAAGTATTTACAGTCTAACAGATTTAGGAAATCTCTAATGACATATCTAAAATTCCCCACAACTAAAGGAGACATCAACATAAATGCAGATGCTTTGCAAAGAAGAAGCAGTCCTCAGATCAGTGGCTTGCAGGAAACAAAAACTGAATTGCAGAGCATGAATTTTTTCCTTGATCACAGATCTTTGCAGACATGCAGCAGAAATACTCAGTTTCACCCACCAGCACCGGAGAATACAGTTGTACTACTTCAAATGCCTGGAAATGCAATTTAGGGTGTAGTGTTCAATAACGTTCACAGAAGACTGGTAGTTCTTCTATTACATATTAGACTGTTATCAGAGCAGCCTCTTACACAAAGCAACATAAATGTCTGTTCAAAAACTACATTCATTTCTGTATTTATTACAGACAGACACAGGAACAAAATAAATAAGAGAACAAATTATAAATTCAGAATCAACGCTGGCAAAATACACAAGTGATGTGTACACATCACATAGGACTTAATTAATTAAATACACATAGGACTTAATTTATTGAAATTGACTGTATCTAAAACCTTTCAAAAGGGTCTTAGTGGCCTTTGTCAGAAGTACTTCTGAAAGAGAGACTAGGACTTTTAAGCTCTTTTGAGACAGCTGAAAACAGATTAGGATTTTCAGAAATATAGTTTTTAAATGCTGGAAGAGAAAGCTTCTTGGAAATTTGTAGAATTTTCAGTTTAACAAGAAAACACGTATTTTCTCTGAAGACTAAGAAATTAAATCCTAAAAGGTACTGCTCTGCAGTATACCAGATACCACATTTTCCCCAGACAGGGGGTAGGAAATATCTCTGGCAACTGTGGTGCTCTTGAAAAGTATTTCAGTGACAACCATGGTTCTTTGGAGATTTAAAGGCACACAAACATTCTTCCAAAGGGTTTTAGGGTCCTTCTCAACAGCTTTCCTCTTATGCAGGTGTCTCAACCAGCTGCTTTTAACAGTATCAAACAGCACATTTCAAGGTTAAACAACATCTTCCAGTAGAGTCAAATTACAAGAGTTACCCAGTACTGTTGTCAAAGTAAAACCTCTTGTCTGATCGATTCTTTTCAAGCTCCATCATCGAAGATACAGGTGTGTAGCGCTCCACCTTGCTTGATAGAGCAGACGACCGCCTTTGAAAGGTTTCCAATATTATAAGAAAATCTGTCTTTGGTTGGTAACAAAGACCAACACGAATCCAGTCATGCCTAAAACCAAAATAAAATGTATGAGTCCTCATATGAACAGTTTTAGGTGTCAATATAGAGCAAACAGATCACTCCAAAAAAAGAAACAGGAACACAAAAAGCTCCTAAACCCCAACCAGATGATTAAATCTGCACAGTCTTTCCTTAAACATTTTAATAACTCTGATTCTCTCAGGAAATATTTGATTATATACTTCAGAGATATTTATTAAGTTTATCTGTCAACAAAATCAAGTATAATAAACTATCCAACTGCAATTCTGCTCAACTTCAATATTTGTACATTTTCTTCTCCAAAGGTGTTTCCTTAAAGACACTGTACTGGACAAGCGTTATTGTTTATTCCCTTACTTTTCATACTTTAGTATTTGTAATTATGAAAAAAACCCCACACCCAAGCGCTGGTCTTCCAGGTGGTTGCAAACTCATGCGTGGTAATTCTGTAGGACATAACTTCAGAACTGCCTTATTAATCAAAGCCACCAAAGAAAGTAAACATACTTGTTGAAGTTAATGAGATACAGATAGGTGACATTTGGAGCTTTTCCATTCCAATGTATTGTATAGCCCTTTTGGAGCATCACTACGGGCTGGTATTGCTGAAAGGCAGCTGCTCTCTGATTAATACCTCGAAGAACCATGGGATTGCCTGGATACTCATCTCGGACGATAGTCATGGAAAGATTCTGTCCATTCCAGGTTTGGACATAAACCTACATGATATTAAAGAGGGTGAAAAGAGGAAGATTTGGTCTCTGTGCAAAAGAAAATGAAATAGTGAAGCAAAACCAGTACATTATTAACCAAAATGCTGCAATTTGATGTTCTGACATACGTAATACACAAATCTCTCCCGAATAAAAGCCTTATTTTAAAAACTACTGTAGACTTTTCCCATTTTACAAACAAAAAAAGGTATGGAGGAGAAAAAAAAATCAGCTATGATACTTGGTCACACAGAACAAGAACCAGAATGGGAACCAAGCCTGTTAAGACTTGTATTCAGAAGGTGGTATCTAACATCTCCAGAAAACAAACCAACAAACTAAACCGCTTAAAATCCACTCTGTGAAAAAACAGCAGACAGAACTTGAGTGGAAGAAGACACCTTCAACGCAAAAATGTTTTAGCGGATACAGCCGCAACACAGAACTCTCGGCAAACATACACGTTTAGTTTTATCTTGCAGCATCTAATACTGTACCCTCAGTCTGCTGAGAGGAAGCACGATACATATACAACTGGCTAAAAAGTGTAATATGAATAAAAGCATTTTTAAAAATCAAAAAACTTTGAAATCTGAAGACAGGTAATTTCGTATTTCTTACACTACCTGACTCCACAAATAGTTCATATTATAGATTTGCCCCAAACAAAGCCAAAAGTACTAGCCTGTGCATAGTTCCCACTGCAAACCACTCCACTCCATTCTGTGATATTAATGCATTTGGGGTGTTGAATCAAGTAATTATCCATTCGGCCCACATAGGTATCCCTGTAGTCAGTCACTGAACCATCTAGATCATGAAATATTGAGTTCTTGTCACCATCCAGATCTCCTTCTTCAAACCAGGGACCAGGCTTTCCAAAGAAGGCTTTCAAAGAAACCTGATAACAACAGTAATTTTTTTTATTTTTTCCTCCAGGTGAAATACAGACTAACGTTTGTATATGTGAAAAAACACAGAAATTTGACAAAGCTGATTAAAAACTTTACGGCAAGGATAGTAGAATCTTGCAGAACAGACATGTTGGGTCATGGCTCAGCTAATAGGCTCAGGCCAGCTCTTGCTTCTGAACAGCATTAATATTTGCTGCAGAAAATTAATTGCTAAGGATATACCAAACCTTACAAAAATTTCCTTTCAGCTTTATCACAAGCCATGAATCATTTATTGTAACATATCCTAAATCTCTCTTTGTATTGGTTTTTTGCTCAGGAGACAAAGGATACACTCTGGGTGACCTCCAGCCAGGAGATAAACTCTGGAGTAGGTATGCATAGAAAGGATGACCTACATCTCTTGTCTGCGTATGTTAAAATACAAGAAAAGAAAACCATTTCCGAGACTTAAGGAAAACTTGTAATAAACTCACGTTTGGACCAAACTTCACAAGGGAAATGTTATTTTTTGGAGTCATCTGCCATGGATTTTTCATCAAGAATCCAACTGCACTGGTAAATCTGTCTGGAGTTGCCACAAAGTTTTTAAATGTGCACTTGGTAAGGTGAATAGGTCCATCATAAATCTGAAAGCCTCTGATTGGAAATGTCCTGTTGATACAAGCAAATATTTATACCATCCTGTAACAAAACGCATGATACACTTGAATCTGTGTAAAATACATTTCCTCCCAGAGAAATCAAGAAAGCAGCAATTAGAGAATGACTCACTAGATAGATTTTAGTAAAGGAAATATGGTTTCTGCACTTCTCTAATGAGTCAAAAAATCCCCCACTCTTAAATTTTTCTGTTAGCAGAGCTATCGCTGTCCATTTGCAAATGTGCCCCTTTTCCAATATGAGAAATACAGCAGAAAAGTAATACCACCTACTCTTTGATTGATCATAGCAACTGGAAGTGACTGTAGACTGGAGGAAAGCAAATGTCACTTCTAACGTGAGGAAGGAACACCCAGAGAACGGCAGGCTAGTAAGGCTTAGCTTGACCCCCAGGAAGATGATGGAGCAGCTAATCCTAGAAACCATTTCCAGGTGCCTGAAGGACTGGAAAGTCATCAGGAAAAATCAGCATGGATTCACCAAGGAGACGCAGATAAACTGCTGTGATGAAATGATTGGCCTGGTAGCTGAGGGGAGAGCAGTGGACACAGTGTACCAAAACTGCAGTAAGACTTTTGACACTGTGTCCCATATGATCCTCATGAAGTATGGGCTTGATGAGAAGACAAATAACTGGGCCCAGAAGGTGATGGCACCAAGTTTACTTGGAGACCAATAACTGATGATGTACCCCATGGGTCACTACTGAGTCCAGTCTTGTTCATTATCTCATTAGTGATCTGGATGATTAGGCCAAGTATAGTTTATGGGCCAAGTTTGCAGAGGGCAGAAAACTGAGTGAAGCAGCTGATGCACCAGAGGGTTGTGCCACCACCCAGACAGACCCTGACAGGCTGGAGAAATGGGCAGATGGGAACCTCATGAAGTTTAACATGGGGAAATGCAAGGTCTTGCACACTGGGACCAACAACCCTTTGTGCCAGTGAAAATGACCTACAGGTCCTGGTGGAAACCAAATTAACCGTAAGCCAAACAATGTGCCCTTGCCACAAAGAGGCAAAAGGTATCCAAAGCTGCACTGTGAGAAGCGTTAGCAGAAAATTCAGGGAAGTGATAGTTCCCATTTTTTCAGCATTGGTGAAGCAACAACTAGAGTGCTTGTCTCCAGTACAAGGCAGATATGGAGATAGTGGAGAGTGCCAGAAAGGGCCACAAAGATGATTAAGTCCCAGGAACACCTCTCACGGGAAGAAACACCGGAAGACATGTTCAAATGGGAGCAGAAAAGGCTCAGGCAGGAATCTCAATGTATAATATCATCTGAAGGGAAGATGAAGAAGATGGAGCCAGGCTATTCCCAGTGACAAGACCAGGAGCAATGGGCACAAGATGAAAAACATGAGATCCCTGCTAAACATCAGGAGAAACTTATTCACTGAGAGGGTGACTCAGCATTGGCACAAGTTGCCCAGGGAACTTGTGGAGAATCCATCCTTGGAGATATAGTAAAGACACCTGAATGTGGTCCTGGAACATGAGCCCTAGGTGACATTTCTTCAGCAAGGGAGTTGGACAAGATGACCTCCAGAGGCCTCTTCCAACCTCAGTTGCTCTGTGATTCCACTCAACAAGACTGAACACCTCATATGACCACCACATTAACTTCTCCCCTTTAAATGGCTGAACAACAAAAACTAGGGCGGCCTGGGCCCACTTCACCCTTTGTCCTACTTGGCCAAGGATGTGAGGGGACAGAGCCTGAGCCGTGTGGGCATGGCCAAGACATTGTGCTACTTGATACCATGTTACATCATGGCTAGGAGGTGGGGGAAAAGGACTCTCTCACATTTCCTGAAGGGAGGACATTCCTTTTTCCAGGGAAGCAGTGGGCTAACACTGGTCCTGACCAGAGGATTCGTCTGCTGGGAGAAAACTGTGGGGTGATGATGGTCTGTTGACCATTTTGTTCTTCGTCCTGGGGGCCACCCAGTGCCAGGTTGAGTAAGCAATTTTTTTGTACATAAATCACCTTCTTTTTGTACACTTTTGTTATTAATCCTGTTGATATTACTGTTCATTTCCTTAACCTCACTGTTTCCAGTAAACCACTCTCATCTCAGCTCGAGATCTCTGCCTTTCGTATTTCTTACCTGAGGAGGTGGGGAAAGGGGAGTGGCTGCATGGGGCTCAATTTCCAGCTAGGCTTAAACCAAAACAGTCTTCTTTCCTATTCTGTGGCAAGGGTAGAACTTGGTACTATGTTAAACACGCATCAGTGCAATTCAAAGAGAAACAAGAAGGATCATGGTCACAGACTGTGATTTGTCACAGACTGCAGTCTACAGTCCCAAACTGACCTTTGAAATTCTTTTACCTGAAAGCTCTCTTCCAGACCCAAATACCTTTTAAGACTAAGGTTTCATTTAAGTAGGATAATTTAAATTGCTACAAAATAGTAACCTGTGGAAGCATCAGATGAACCTGCCTCAGCAAAAAGGTGAGAGTGACACAGCTGCACATACAGCATTAAAAAAAAGAGACAGCACCACTTTCAATGGAGTCTTAATCTCTCACAGCTCAACCATGAAGTCTTTACATCTGATACAGAGAATATTTCCTGTATTTCTACTCCCTTCCTTCATGACATACTTACCGATTTCTAGGCAGAGTGCGCGTCTTGTTGTCTATTCCTCCAGTTCCCACATATTTATTTTGTCCACCTTGAAACCCGTAATTCTTGCTCTCCCCTATGAACAGCGACTCTGATACCTCCTGGCTGGCACCTTCATCATTTGGGAAGCTCCCATCACTATCAAAGCAACATCAGAGGTAAGTCTTTAGTCAAGACTCTCCAGCAGATGATAATACCATGGCATAGTACTACTTTTATTTCTCTAACAGTCCTCCTCAAACAAAGCAATATAGACTTCATGTAAATCACACAAATAGATTTAATCATTAAGAGAGGCTAACTCCCTGAAATGTTCAGCACAGCCAAACATTAAAATTTCCAACTCCCTTTGTAGTGCAGCACTTTTTGATTTACAGACCACTTTTGCAATCTTAGAACCAGTTTGTCATAATCTAAGTAGCAGGAATTTTAGCTCACTACCTAAGTTACTTGATATTTTTCATTAGAAAGAGGCTTTACCCCTGCTAAATGCTTACCCCTTTTCTTTTCCATTACTCACTTTCAGCTGGAAAATAAAATACTGCCCCAGGAATCATACACTACCAAGAATATCTGGATGAATACAGCCTTTCTGGTAAAGAGGCAGCGAACTGTGGTGTAAACCAAGCACAGGTTGAACTAAAGCGGAAACTTTGGCAGCTGTGCCAGTTTACGGCCTCTATAACATCATCTGCATGACTGGAAATACAACCGGGCCCCAAACCGAAACTGCAGCCTTATGGAAGTATACCTATTGATTTTAACAGATGCATGTAGATTTTCTAAGCTTTTCTAAGCAAGGAAACACAGAAATGATTAACAAAATACTCACCTAGCAAATGTCAAACCTATTCCATTGTCTGCAAACCTACAAGAAAGCCCAAAGCATCAGTTGTTTTTTCTGAATTATCCTACAATCGGCTAATGTAAGAGCACATCCTGCTATGCACTGAAAAAAGCTTGAATTTTTCTATTAATGGAACTTAGAACCATCACACACTTAACTTTTCTAAAAGCACTATTGTTAAAAAGTAATTAAATAATTTTCTACACATTTTAAGCAGGACTTGAGAGCTTCAGGGAGACAACAGAAATCCCAGTCTGAATTTACTGTCTCTACCAACTCTTAGGATTCTTTTTACTACAGTTGTTTTTTTGCTGTTTAAGGCAGGTTCTCACCTAATCACACATAAACTTACATATTTGAAGTAGTAGGATAGTATGAAAGCTGGTCATGATATTGAGAAGTTCCTCAAGTCAACCATCAATCCTCTCCTATAACCCTGTTGTAATGTCCTTTCATAAACAAAGCTCCAGGGAAAACTTCTTAACAGCATGCAGCTGTTTGCTTCCGAATACCTACCCAGAGTTTTGAATGAGGATATCCCCTCCCCTGACCCAGGCCCCATGATCATTGTTTTTGAAAGAGATTAATCTGTCAATCAGGGCAGCAACTCGGGGCTTTTCAGGGTCTGCATCTTGATGAGGTCGAAACCTGGGAGAGATAAACACTTAGTACAAGAAAACTTTTTATTTTACATGTGCCATACATGTTGCGCTGAGTAAGCCTGAAAGATAAACACTCATCTGATGGGCAAATTCCACTCTGCTTCATGTTTGGAATGAAAGAAGCTAAAAGCAGGTACAGCTCTGGCTCTCTATTACTGGAAAATTACTAGTCTTTGGGGGATAATGAAGCAGGAACGTGAAACTTCTCTTTTCCGGTAACTCTCACAGGCTCTTGCTTAGGTTCCTCAAGTTTCTTTAGCTGCCATTAGCCTCCTTTTATCCCCTTTTTCTTTTTGCCCTCCTCACTCATACTGAAGCATTAATGTGGAAGTTTGATGAAGGGAATTGAAAGCTCCTTAGAAGGACACACACGGCTGACAAGCACAGCCTGGACATTTATCTAACTGGTCCTTCAAACATTTCAAACTCTTCTGACATACAGGAGTGATTCCTCTTTAGGCATGCCTGAGATTTTTGTTATTGCATTGCTACCAAGATGGTCTTGTACAGTAAATTACAACTGGAATCTAGTTTAAACAGTAGGAAGAAGCAGTCTGATTAAGAACTGGTGACATTTTCACTTCATTATCCCCAAGACCCCAGAGATACATTTTTAAAAAACACAAACATTTTGAGTGTGTAAAGATATTTATGTCTGCTGCCCCAATCATCTAAAATGTTTTTGTTCAGATTTGGATCTGTCCCCTCCCCATCCAAAGGAGAAAGGGGAAAATAGGTAAATGTTAGGTTTTGATAGTATCAGTCTTCTCAATTAACATTTAAACCCCTCGAGTCTGGTTCCATGTACAATGATTAGGGGCCTCACGTAGTTATGCAGTGCCTCATTCCTTTTCTTTCTGCTGTGAAACACGACCCCACTCCATGCACTGAGTTTCTCGCATCCTCAACACACTACAGACTCTCGGAGCGCATTTTGCCCCTCTCAAGTTCCTCTTGACTAGCTATTATGACTGAGGTAAACCACAAGGGCTATATGGGCTTTCTGTCAAAACATGGAACTAGCAGGTTCATTTCCAAATTATGAAGTACTGAGTATCATCAAAATTTGGAACTTCCCTCTTTCCATCTGCAGCAGTAACTTAACTGTCCTTGTCCTAAACACAGGTCAGCTGACAATAAAGATAATCCTATGAACCCTATTTTCAGTGCTAATGCTTAGTGGACACAATAAAATGTTCACAGATAGAGTTATCCAATACTTTCATTTAACCACTATCCTGGCTATTTTATTTGAAGTTCAGGGCAAGACTAACCAGGCACAGTGTAACCTGGAACCTTCCCAGACTCTCCATTACTTTCTCTCACTTTCTAAACTAAAGAAAATGTGGTTGATTGTACCACCTCTGCCAAGAGCCCTCAGTAGAACTGTACCACTGAGCTATGACTTTCAAGTCTAGAAGGAATGGCAGAAACATTCAGCACTAGGAAAGGCGAGTGGATGCATCACTGAAGCCTTTTTCTAACCATTAGTTAAAACTGAGTCATAAATCAGAAGAACATATTTTAAAGGATTATTTTCCTATTAGCAGCAATTAGAGAAAACGTTTTAAGCATGAAAGTAGAGCATGTTTAAAACAATGTCTTTTAAGAGGATGAAAACTATCCTGAGCAAAAGCCTTAAATCCTTTATGAGACACCATCTCTGTTGTTCCCAAAACAGATGAATAAATGAGGGAAAAGAACATACATGAACCTACTATTTGGTTATAATTTATAAATTATTCTATTGTTTTAAAAAGGTTTTTTCCCCGTATGAATGTAAGAGCAGTCTCAAAACTTTGCCATTTTTCACAAACTTGAAAGAAAATATCCTTTACCTTGCATTGTTGTCCAAACAGAGATATTCTCTGGGATCATCAGCACTAGCATTAGTTGTTTTAACACCCTTATCAATGAACAAACCAGCCTGAAACAAGCAAGGAAAGAAAACTCGTATTATCCAAAATTAAAGACAGAGTAAACATGAAATTTTTAAAATTTAAGCACTGCATTCCATACACATGTTAGAAACTTAGATCTTTCAGTTTGGCTTTAATTGGCATATTGTCTAAGGGAAAATTAGCTGATTAATATAATAAACCAGTTTGTACTAAAAGGAAAGGAATTATTTGTGATTAAAATAAAAAATAATGGAAAATGATCGAAGTTCACTTCCGATTTCTTTCACAACACCTATTTGAGGTTTTCCATTTATTACCAGAGGATGTTCTGGAAAATCTGGAAGCCAATCTTGTGGTGAAATCAAATTATTCTCATAAACAAGAATAAATAAATAAAGGAAAAGAAGACTCAAAACCCACCGTGAAAAAGCCTTTGTATTTCACTTTAAAACTAAACTACCTTTACCACTAAAGATTATTTTGGTCCAAGCAGTCATAAGCTTGAAACTCAATAATCCAGTATGAAATAAATTACTTGAGAAAATAAAAGCATGAGGAAGCATTTGTGCTCTTTTACCTGAATTACATACAAATACCTGCAACTACTTTCACCTCTGATCCAAATTATGATTACAATTGAGTCTTAAAACACAAGCAGATTCTCAGACCCGCTAGTGGAGTTCTCTTTCAACATGGAATTTCAGCACACAAACTGCTACCCTTGCTTAAAGATAATACAAGCTATACAGCTGAAACTCTTTTCTTCACAATACACTTTCGTATTCAGTATGTTTTAATGCCAATCTGAACAAAATGCCCTACAGTCCCAAACACACTGTTAACACAACTTCCATAAAACATTGCATCACTTCTTGGCATCCCAGACAACCAACTGTCAAGCAAAATCAGTTTCACTTGACCAAAAAAAAAATCCAATAATGATTCTATCAGGTTTCAAAGGTTAAACTATGTGACTCTCCTGGAGCAACCAAACACAAAAAAGTATTTATTTAGAGTTAAGCGGCTTAGCAAATGTCATTATATTTATACATACACACAGCAGCTAGATTCCAAATGAAATACTTTAAGGACTTCAGCTGAAGTGAAACTTTAACTGAGATGTGGAAAAGGTTTGAAAGTCATACTAACAAAACACTCCTCAATGACTGTAGGCTGAGAACTCCATAAGAAAACTGCTGCAAATAACTGAGCTCCTGAAAGCAATATTGAAGCTTAATCTCTAGCCAGAGGCTGGGCCACCACGTGCAAACACCTGAGTTACTATACATTTGAGACTCAGAAAAATAAGTTGTAACTACTGCAGCAAGCTATTTAGACGAACCATCACTGTAATAAACTTTGATTCTTCAAGGATCAGCTTTCTTTGGAGTAGAAAACAAAGCTATAAAGAATAGCATCTGAAATGCTACTTCTAAGAAAAAGTATTTTATTAGAAGTATTAATTGATTTTAGTTGTTTGTGTCTTACGAGGATCTGAAACAGTGAATACTCGAAATGCAACTAGAAAATACACCCATGCTGATTATACATTATTCTACGGTATAGTTCAACATAAACTCTATCTCCTACTCAGTTTAAAATGCAAACAGACAAGTTTAATACAGAATATTGAGAAAAAAAAAATTACTTTTTTTTTAATAACATACTACATTACCTTGAAATTAGAGTGAACCCTGTTGTTATAGAAGATTCCTAGGGGTGTAAGCTCTGATTTTGTTTCAATGGCTAAACTATGAGAATCTCCTGTAGCAACCCTGTGGAACAAATACCATATTCCAGCATCCTGCAAGTAAGGAGAGAATAACATTACTTATAAGCAACTCTGATACTGCTATTGGTGCTGATATATCTATTCACAGAAAAAGTGTATGCTAAGTTGAACTTGGATATTTTAAGTAAAGAACCAAATAAAAACATAGCCCAATGGAAGTGTATCCAATGGAATATATATTTTAAAATAAAGTCTGCAAACAACTATTTAATCAGTGAAAAACTGGGATTTTGCAAATAAGGCTATATTCTAGTGGACAGTATGAACTAAAAAGTGTTTTGCTTGTCAGTGAAGCCCTTAACACCACATATTTAAGATGTTCTAATATTTCAAAGCAGAAAAGTATCCAAGTTAATGTAACTTTTGCATTTCAGTTATGTCATCCCACACACTAGATTTTTCCTTTACTAGTAGATAATACTATTCACAGTGATATACTCAAAATAACTCCTCTTCTCCTTACTGTTCCAGTCTGTTAAGGTTGGTTCATCCTTGCTCCCATGAAAATTTAAATGGCACAGCCAAAAAAACCCACAAGAGCTTTCAGAAGACAGGAAAAAAAAGTACATCAAGAAATCTGGCCAGTTCGAGGCACTGTGCCAATAACATGCAGCAATAATTTTAGTCTCTGTTCATTTTCTATACTTAATATGTCTGCTCTTAAAGAAGCTGGATTTATCTGCTAAATGAGATCCACAAGATGTCCCCTACAGTGACACGAGCAGTTGGTCATGAATTACACCCATACATCTGCATTCACAAGAGGTGGCATCATGACAACACCTGGATAGCAGACACCTACAGACATGAAAAATTGTGCCTGACCACAGGCTGTGTGCCCTTAAAAAGTAAAAAAAAATCACCCCACAAGGCACATTAAAAGGTTAAATGGTAGCTAAAGAAACACTGAGTGCTCCACCTCATCATGAAAAGCAGTCATCAACCTTTTCAAGAAACATGGATAAAGCCAATTCACCCTGGCTTAAAAGATTTAATGCATTTCATTCCAAGAATATACTAATTTTCCAAACAGTGCTGGGAAATCTACTTTATAGTAACATTCCCATCCCAGTGTGTAATGATGACGCACTGACATTTCTGGTGATTAACCATTACAAAGCAAATATGGATGTTCCATTAATAAAAATACCAAAATCTTACCTCACACATAATTAAGTACAGCTCTGTGCTTGGCAAACTCAAATAAATTTTATCCAAAACACCCCCTGATGCTTGAAAAATAGACTCAGATAAACTTAAAAGCTTGTTAAATATCTGCAAGCATTCAGAAATATGAAAAAGGGGTTGTTTTTTTCTCTTCTCTTCTCTCTCATACGCACCAAAACAAAAGAAACATCTATTGCCTATACAGGCTTACAATAGGCTTCACTGCATAATAAAGGATCTGGGGGAGGAATGGAATTATTTGGTTGTGAATTGCTCTAGTTTATACCAGCAAAAGCTTTATAATGCAGTTTGTATTAACACAGTTGAATTATTCTGTTTCTCAAATACAGTAAGCTGTGGTCCCTTTATACTACTGTGTTTACATCCCTGCAAGGGAGGTATATCAGAGCGGCTAAACTTTGTAACAGACACAAATGCTTGCTCCTGTCAGGCACACCCTGCTAACAAAAGGAAGTGACAGCTACTGGGACGAGCTACATAGGCAGAAAAAGACCTTGAAGGACTTAAGCACCAGATCAAAAAAGCTGTTTAACTTACCCTTAGCCTTTAACTTTAGGCAATGCCTAAACTATCTTACATAAAGCAGGCAAAATAGAAAGACATTCTGTTGGTCAGAAAAGAACTGGTTTAATTTGGTAGGTGTGTCCAGATCCTTCCCAGTGGTAAACAGTCAAACAGAAAAGTTTGTCAAAACAAACAAACAGAAACAAACCCACAACAATAGAAGCAACAAAAATTAGACTACACAAAAAGCAGAATAAAATATTCTGATTTTTTTAATACTCTAGGTATTTCAACTCAGTTAAGTATTTTGAATCCTATTCTATTTATTAGTAACAGGTATTTGTTAATAAATAAATTATCTATTTATATAAGCGTTACCTGTTAGAGATTAAAGTTATCTGTGGCTAAGAACACACAGGCTCATATTCTTCCAACATTGGAGCCTTTGCAACAAAAACCAACAACCTTTCCTGTTCTCCATTCCCACTGATCTCTTCTGAAAGATCCAACTAAAAACCTTACATATCTCAGCCTCTCATCCAATACAGAACAAACTCCAGTCTCCTCCTCCTCCACAATATGTACAGAGCTTTACTTCACAGGCAGCTACGACAAGATATCTGCACTAATACAAGGTTCAGAACAAGTAAAACTATATCAGCAGTCACTGGCTGGAAACAACTGACTAACCACTGACAGAAAATAAGAGTTTTAGCTGTTTCTTACACAATGACACCTTTTTGTAGTCATTTCTCATTCCAGTGACTACAGCTCTTGCATAGCTGTTACTAAACTAATGACAACCCGCAGAAAATACAGAAGACTTAGTATGAAATGCAGCAGTTCTGTGAAAATAAAAGGACTTCTACATATACGCATTGACACTACTGTCAGGTCTATCAACTACAAAGACAAAGAGATCTCCTCTGTTCCAGCCACAACAAAGATTTTTGGCACCTCTTAAATGCACACCTAGACAGACCCTGCACTTTCAATGGCAATATGCTGCCAAATATAAAGATATTCATATATAAAAAAAGAAAAATATATGTGTATCTGGCAGTAAATGTTACATATTTTATAAATGCCAGTGACATGAACAGTTTGTCCTGAATTACACCCATACGCCTCACCTGCGAGCCTGCTGCTGCATTATTTATAAGATGATTGTTGGGATGAGAAATCCAGAATGTTGAAACGGCCCTGAAATATTATTCAGAAACAAGTTACTACAGAAAACCTCTAGCTCCAACAGAAATACCTCCCCTTTTTAATACGCACATCAGAAAAAGCTAAACTGATGAAGTAACTACTTCACATTCAAAATAAAAATCACAAAATCTCCCATATCTAGAAGTCAAAAATGCCTTTTTTTTAGTTCAGCGCACAGTATTGTATTTAATGTTGTGCAGATATCCCCTGCAATGATAAACTGTTTTAAGAAGCTTTCATAAGAAATAAGTAGTATTCAGAAGAAATAGTGGTGACAACTTGGGAATATGCATACATTTATGCAGTAGCGAAGATGTTCAATAGACTTTTAAGGCCCCCAAGTATCACATGAAACAACAGTATTCCTATAAACCAATTTTTTTTTCCTTTTATTAAAGACCAAATGCTAATTTTTATTACTATTTTTAAAATACCAATACTATGTGAACGACATTCACTAAATTATAGATAAAAATGTTTCCATCTGTATTTTATCAAGAGATCATCAGCAGTTTAACTGCTGCAGCTGGTTGAGTTTTACTTTTTCATCATGACATACTCACATGCAGTCTGTGGCTGGCACTGGGACATAACTTCCATACACCTTATCCCTAATCCCAATACACATGCTGCTGTTTCTGTCTGTAGGCAGAAGAGTGCCTGGTTTTGTGACTAGCCCAAGGTTGTGAAACAAAGTATTCCTCTGCTCAATGCCATCTTCTATGAAGAAACAGTGACCTAGTGTGTCGTAGCCAATGGTGTCCTTTATCTGTAGAAATACAAGTTCATTATGTCTGTAGCAACAGCACTTACTGAGATTTATTTGACAAACACCATCTAGTTTTACTGTCTTGGCACAGCTGCAGAGTGAAGTTTCAGTATTAGCAGCTCAGATGATTCAAGCAGTTTTATTTATCCCTTACAAACACACTGCTATGTCTGGAGAGCTTAGCTGCCTTACAGCTGTCTTACAGCTAAAAACCAGAATGGTGAGAACTGTTTAATTACTGTTTGCAGTAATTTATTTATTCACTGAAGTAAGAAAACCATTGCTGAGCCTTGGATTTGCAGAAGGGATGGGATTATTTTGACGTCTAAATGCTCTTTATAACATTTATTTCAACATAGTACGTTTTACTCTCCTTGCACCTACCAGCAAACCATTAGTTGCATGAACAGTCACACATCTGGAAAAACAGTGATGAATGGAAAGACCTTCCAGATAAGTTTTAAAAGTATATCCTCCTTTTTCATCCACATCCCCACAGAGGTGAAAGTGAACAGGGTAACTTCCAATCTGCTGCTGGCCCATTTGCTTCAATTCCACATAGGAGAGATGAACAGATGTAAAGTTCTTCAAAATCTAAAAAAAAATGAAGTCTAGAGTGAACAACCAATTATTTGCTTTTTAACCAATGGAAATTTTAAGTTAATACATCATCTACCCCAGATGTACAGAAGCTAGATGTACACAGTTGTCACAGGCCAACATAACACAAGTTAGAACACACATGACTATCCTGCTCTACAAGATGCCTTACAAAACTGTATCCTTCACAACTAAGTTTAAAATCTAAATCTCCATGTGGCTAAAACAGAGGAATTTTCACCAGACATACTGCCACACTTTACTGTTTGGTTTTTACCAGGTGGCACATTAAATATTCTTACAGGTACTGTCCAACCAAACGGAAGTCACTCACATCTGGATGTGTCTGTAATGAAGCTGGAATCACAGTTCACCTGGGACAGCCTCAGCTGGATAAAAAACACAGAGTAAGGCAGACTCAAAGGAACCTGTTGAGATACCTAATCCAGTCAAGAGCTCAGAGCTGGGTCAGCTTCATAAGACAGCTGCTCTGTACATAGCTCAGAGAATACCTCTAGTCACAGAGATGCTCATGATGCCAATTGGTTCTACCCTTTCGTTTTCCAAGTATGTGAGCATTATTTGCCTTCTTTAAGCCTGGTCCCATTGCCTCTTGTCCTATCACTGTGCAGCTCCAAGAACTGCTGTGGCTGCTCTAAACCCTCACTAGTACCTGAAGACAGCAACAAGATCCCTCCTCTCAGCTCCCTGTCACTCATCACCACATACTGCCACATACCACCTTTCTTGGGCACACCCCAGTGCAGCTACATTTTCTTTGCAATGAGATCCCAAAACTGGACACAGCACTCCAGAGAAACATCGTTATTAAGGAATATATGAAATTACCCTCACAATCATACAATTTCACAGTAAAGTTACCATGTATGAAGTAAAATCATAATGGCGTTGTACCAGTAACGCAGGAAAGAGAAAGTATTTTCTTCCACCTAACCTGCTATGAAAGCATAAACCAAGTGCAACAGCTAAACTGCAAGAAGCTAACGAGGGAGAAAAAAAAAACCCAAAAAAAAAAATCCCAGAAAACAAACCAAAACAAACCCTGCTTTTTTTTTTTGTAACTTCATTTCATTAACTTACCTGAACTGAGTATTTATCAAAAATACCAATTTTCAAATGTACTTTGTCCTCTAGGGAAATCAGTAGTATTTTTTTTTTCCTCCTCCTCTAATTGAACTCTTAGGGTTTGCATGCCTAACATACAGAGGGATGGTCAAAACCAGGCATCCCTCATCTCTAGCTCTTACTACTGGAAAGCACCAAAACTGCAAACCAACGCCTCTCCTCACTGCCACTAAGCCTCCTTTAGGCTACTGTCCTAGTGACCAGTAGGAAATCTAGAATGTTCAAAAGCTATTACATTTCTTAATGTCTAGGATCCCTCTGCTTGAGCGTGTAAGATTAGCATAAGCCAAAAATGCTTTCAGTGCTGAAGTCTAGGTTTGGCAGCAGACACTCACTACTCAGAACAGTCTCCTGGGAACAATTTCACTTTGATGAGTCAAAATGTTTGTTTTCTCTTCTACCTTCCAGACAGCTGAAGGTCTGCTGTATTTACACTTTGGTGGCAATCAAGGTCACACTTTGCAAGATTCACAGCTTGTCATTATCTTCTTTCATTACGTGATCTTGAACACAAAAGGTGCCTTGAGTCCACCTACTTTCTTCCACAAAACAAAAGCTGCCACACAGCAGGAAAGGGCTTATTTTCTTTCCCACTCTTATGTCCACCACAATGAAATTAAAATCTGTATCCAAATAAATTAGAAAGATTTAAACTGTGATGACCACATAATGAGCACAAATATATTTGCAGTTAAAATTTGAGGCCTCAAACTTCTCCAGCATCAGTGAAGCACTGCTGCTCAATTCTTTCATCTAAAAATGCAAGTGAACACAAGCTTAAATACTAGTTTCTATAACACTACTTTCTCTCAGCTTTGTTTATGTATTTGTTTGTAATACAGTAGATTAGAAGCAGTTTCCTTTACATAACCTTAGTACTTTCAGATTTTTAAGAAACTAAATATAAAAACCCATGGTACAAGTCAGTTTCTTCCTTCTCCATGCCTCTCTAGTGCTCAGGTTCAGATGAGACAGATCTTTAGGATTCACTGCTCATCACCTGGGGAGGCAGGAAGGCAGTGAAAGGAAGTAAGGGAGATACAAGGGAGATCAAACTTTATTCTATAATGTTATAGGATGCACATGCATGGATGTCACTTGCACAGTTTAATCTCTGCTATACAACATTATAACACCTGCTGGACATTTCTAGAACAGTTTGTGCATTATAGCCCTTCCTTCAATTCTGCAGACTAAGTCTTCAGGAGTTAAATCTAATTTGGGGAAAGCTGAGAACAAAGTCATTTCCACACAAAGAAACTGAATGAATTCATGCTCTTTAAGTTTTCAAAACCCTTGAAGTTTAACATTAATCTTTTCGTGCTTAATATGCCTTTATGTGACAGAAAGTTAATTTAAAATGTTTTTCAAACCTTGATATGTCCACCAAATGTATCATAACTGAAGAACTGACACTCCTTTTCAAGATAGCAGGTATTTTCTGTCTCCCCCTTTATTAGGATGTTTCTTGTAAGAACTCCAACTTCTGCTCTCATGTCCACTCCATCAATTACTTCTCCTACATGAGGAAATTGAGGGTTTTCTGTCCAACAACAAGTTTTGAAGCGGGGGGGGGAAAAAAAGTCACCACTGATTAAAACCAGAATCAACTTATATAAATAAGCAAGGCAACTGCAGCAACAAACCCCATGTGTTCCTCTTCCTTAACATGCTGTTCTCTCTTAGCTTTTCTTATGTTAGATGTATTTTTCATTTTAATAAGAAACTAATCCTCAAAAAATATCAACATTTTATTTTCAAGCGCATCTTAGTTTTTATCCAATAGTTTGTGAACAGAATGGGAAAAAAACAGAGTTGAAATTAATCCAATGTATCAAACTTTCAGTGAAACACCGATGCAGATTTGCTTTGAGAGAAGAAAGATGCTGGCTGTCTAATCTGTTTCAAAGACAAATTAAGAACTGAAAGTAAAGCAAAAACACTGCTTGAAAACGCTGTATTCATCCCCTCCTAAAAGAAAAAAAGACTTGCTTTGCTAACTAAATTTCCTCTTTCTTAGCTAGCTATTCTGAAGATGCATAAACTCATAATTAGGGAAAAGAAGATAATCTGGTTTTACACTTTTTTTCAAAACCCCAATCAATTTCTTATTTAAACTGAGAAAATTATCTGATTCTATAAACCTTAAAAAATGCATTTATGTGTTTAATGATACCCTGAATACAGACTATCACTATCCCTTCAAGGCTTAAAAAAATGATATAAGCCTAAACTACCACAATATGAAGCAGAACTAAGAGTTATAGCAACTCTGTATCTGCTGCTGAGGATTTAAAAAGACAAGAGATGTCTGGAAATGGGACTGCACTCCTCTCCCTAAAAGCTATTTTTTCTCCCCTATATTTGACTAGCAAGTCAGTAAATCAAGTGAAGAAAGAGCAACTAGGGCTCCTACAACACAATACTTTTTAGTTTTCCTACTACAAAAAGGTGAGACCAGCTAAAAATCTAGCAAAACAATGCA
Organism: Eulacestoma nigropectus; assembly: GCA_013397775.1. Classification (NCBI taxonomy): domain Eukaryota; kingdom Metazoa; phylum Chordata; class Aves; order Passeriformes; genus Eulacestoma; species Eulacestoma nigropectus. The sequence goes on along the minus strand of VZTE01006485.1, from coordinate 43,298 downwards.
ATAAATAATTTCAAGATGGCACATTCTTCTGCATGTCAAGTTTACCATTACACAGAAAATTCATTCTCTGTGGAATAAATATGTAGGGTGGTGTGGGGATTTTTTAAAACTGTATACATTACTATGACAAAGAAAACTATATTGAGGGTGGCAAAGAACCCCAAATGGGCAAGCCGACTGCAAGTTTACCTCCTTTAATATCTTTTTAATAGTATAGCTAGGATTTACTTTCAAAAAAAAAAGCCAAGATTTCATATTTTATGCCATATTGGAAATCTTGTGAAAATGCTTTTTTAAAAACCTTTAAAAGCAGCTGCTTTTTCATAGCACATGATTTCCAAGATGAAATAGGCTACACACATACTATTCAGTGATGACAAAAAACTTAAACTTCATACTGCAACCTTCAAACTAAGTTTGTTCTTTAAAACACTGTGCAAAATTAAACACACAACATGACATTTAAGAACAAAGCCCAGGAAATATCATGTTCAATAGCACTAAGTTAGCTCTGCAGCTTCACTTCAACTGGTATTCTCTGACGCACAACAACGTAAACAAACATATGCTTTTTTCATACCTGATATTTCTCAGTGACCCATGCTAACAAATGTGTGAGAAGCAAATTTCACTGCCAGAGGGACACACAGACTAGCAGTCCCTTAAGGCACAGGTGGACAGGGAAGTCTGAGGGCGTTGACAGAAAACTTCCGAGAATGCAGAAGGAAAAGAGCAGTTTAAAGAAGAGGAAGCTGCACTGTGCAGAAATTAATGGGACAAAACCAGACTGAGAAAAGCACCCATGAGCTGCTGCAAACAAACAACATGCATTACTTTGTACTATGCACTGATGCTGCAGCCCACCAGGAGTGAGAGGGGAAGCTCCAGGCCAGAAGATGCAGACCAGAAGCTGGAGGACATCAAGGAGGAGGGTGGCAGCATGGAGCAGGTGTGGAGCAGCAGAAGGAAAACAGACACCAGCATAGCTGGCAAGCCAGTCCCCTGGGAGGCTCTTGTGACGTCAAGCAGAATGACTCAGATAATAAAAAGGAAATGGTCAACAACATGCATGACCATTTACTTGTGCATCACACCCAAAGGAAAAACAGATTGCAACTACTCAGGGATATCCTGTGAGAGCAGAATCTTGGAAGGGCCACTTATTTTATAATCATTTTGTTGGGGAGGTGGTAGAAAGGAGACTGAGGAAAAGGAGAAAAAAAGAAAAAAAGGTACAGGTTCAAAGACTGCAATTTTCTTTTTTTCTCCGGTTTTTATTTCTACCTTTTTAACAACAAAAGAAACAGAAAAAAATATAATAATAACAGTTCAAAAGATGAGAATGACACTAAAGGCAAGGGAAACAGTTATGACTACAACAGCTATTCAAGCACGTATAAAGAGAACTTGTGAAAAGACAGAAAGGAGCCAAGGAAGGAAAACAAGCCTAACCCTATTGGGAAAAAAAATAACACATTCAATGAGCCTGGGAAGAAATGAGAAAGAAAAGTTAGCATGGTGAGCTGTGAGGCAGACCTGACATACAGAGCCATCTTATAGCAAGGAGAATTACACATCCATGTATATGGCAACAAAGCCATACAGCAACTGGAGAAAAGGCTGCTCTTTACTGCTTCCACTGCAAGGGCCTGTCCAGCAGCAAACATATATTTCACACAGATCTTCAAGTGGTGGCTGCTCTCATACCTTTGACTTTAACCTGATGCTTGGTACACTCTGGGCATGGAAGTAGGGTGAATTCCTCTGTCTGATACATTGAATAGTCTGTGCTTGCAACCACAATCCTGTCTCCAGGTTCCCAACTACTAACATCATCCAGAAGGTTCAGTATTACTCCACCCACTGCTTCCACCTGGAAGCCTGATATTGGGACACCTAATTTAAAAAAAAGAAAAGGAAACAAATATAAGATTATATTCCCCTTTACATGAAACAATTCTCAGGAAGATACTAATAAAATATGTATGAGATTTTGCAGGCCCCAGAGCCCTCTAAAGTACAACTCTGACCTCAAACATGCCAGTGTGAGATGCCTTTACAGCCTGTTTACTTACTGGATCTCAAATGAAACAAAGGGAAAAGGCAAAACTAATGGTGACAGGAAAACTCTATGTTTGGGGGTTTTTTTCCCAAAAAGCCCTAGTATCATACAGCAGTCATTTGTAGGTCCAGCTACCTCTGCTTGTTTCAAGTGACATTTTTTTTGCCATTTTAAACTGTACAGATGTAATCAAGGACCAGGAAAACAAAGCAGAGGACTTTCTTTTTTAAGCACAACTAATAGAACAGTTTGGCAGACTAAATTACACACACATGGAATTTCATTACCATATGATGAATTTGCATAAGTTCAGCTGCTTTTGCTAACTCTTGAACCTAATTCTACAGCACCAGTAAGTAAAACATGCATTTTCGTGGATTTTCTTTTTTAAATATAAGTCCATACACTTTCATGGGGCTGTAATGAACAGTAAATGGGTAGTACCAAACAGCTCAACTGCTTAACAAATAAATTCATGACTACCATAAAAAAATTTCTGATGAAAACACAATAGTGTTTAGTAATTCTAAAAACAGAAAGATGATTACCCATGAAAACTCAGACCAAAGATAGCTTAAATTTTAAAAAATGAAAAAAGGATAAAAGCAAGCAAGTGGCAAGTCTTCTAGCTTTTTATATCACAGATTCAACTTTGTATCAGAACAGCTGCCTGAAGTTCAGCACTCTAACAGCAACAGAAAATTGTAACAAGAGTAAAACATTTCTTTTGGCTTCCATTACATTTTTTCTTTTTTAGTACTATAATCAACATCTCAGAAGCTTAGATTTAAAATATACATGACTGCCAAATTATTAATATTAATTTTAAAAGTTTCAGAACTTGTAAGAATCCTATCTTCATCTAAATATACTAAAATTTAAGACTCAATACTATCTGTATCACATACTGTATACAAACAGTGAGAAAATAGGTAGTACTGAAGAACTGTGTCCTGCTATTTCATCCATAGCAAGAAAATACAACTTACAGCAGCACTCAAAAATTTAAATTGCAACCAGCAGTTCTAGTGAAAAAAAAAGCACATAATTTTTTTTCCCCAACTGTAGGATTTCACAAAACACTTTCCTACCATCATTCCATTCGCTGTAAGCTCTCACAACGAACTTCTGACCATCCACTGTGGAAAACTCTTTTTGAGCAAGAGCTTTCCCACCAGTGCTGTGGTTTTCATAGTTTCTCACTGATTCATTACATGAAGAATTTCCACCGCCTATGACACCAACTAAAGCCCAGGCTTGCCTGTGAAAATCAAAAGTAAATGTTTAAATATAATGGCACCGAAAAAACTCTTTACAAAACCAGGAAAAGACAAGCAGCATAGAAGACATAAAAACTCCTTTTGCTTGCTCTTCTAAATTAATTTTAAAATGCAACTTCAAAATGCAGAGGAAAATGGGCAGACTTAACTGCAGAGAAAAAGAGTTTAAAATAACTGGGTGTCCTATACACAAATTGGCAAATACAAGAGCTTTTACTGGAGAACACTTTCATATACATTTTTAGTAAAACATTCAACAAGATACACATTTTTCCAAAAGCAAATCACTATAGATCAGTGACAAGAGTCACACAGGATCCTACTCCCAAACAGCTTTAGCAGGGCACAGGAAGAGCAGGAGTCAGTGCCAATGCTCCTGCCATAGCCCCCTGCCGTCAGCCAGCAACACCCCAAAGGAGCAGTCAGGACTCCAGGGGACCAGATGTTCATCAGGCCAGGAGGGATGGACACAGCAGGCAACAGCCACTGGTGCTTGCCCTAGTGCTGGACAGGCAATGGTTTTGCATCTTTCTGGATGCTCAGAACCAGAAAAGGAAATGCATGCTATTACACAAGGTATCACCAGTGTGTGAGTGTTTGGAAATCAAAAGTAAACCACACACCACAGAAAGCTGCAACTGAGTTCAAAAAAACAAGTTTATTTTGCTGTCCTTTACTGCTCTGTAAGGCCATAACCATGTCTGCAAAGGAAGCAGTCGAGATCATCTGTTAAAAAGCCAGACAATTTTGTATCATTAAAGTTGAATCATTCACCCGAAGTGAAAACACTGTCAGCTAGCTGGACTGCAGTCTGTTGCTAATGGTTGATTCAAAGGCAGATACTAAAACTACCTTCAAACCAGTTGCCTTTATTTTAACCCTTCCTGATGTTTTTATTGATTGGGACCAAAAGGCCAAATGATACTTCAGCATTAACATGTTCACAGGAATAGTACATACTGAGACAGCTTTTCAATAGCAGCAGCAAATAAGCTGAATATCTCACACACTGACATTTAAAATAAAGTTATTTTGATGCATATTTTGCATTCCATGTGTTGCAGGAAGAGGGAGAAGGGGAGAGGGCTGTAGTATTCACCTCCATGCTGCCTTTCACTAGCTTTAGAGGTTTAAGAAAATGACCCTGCTTTTCCAGAGTCAGCCATCAGGGAGAGCTTCTCACCTATCTTCCACTGCAGAACAAAACAATTTTATTTGCTTACAGAGCCTTTACTGACTAAGGAAAGCAGACAAGAATCAGTTCAGCAGAGAAGGAAAAAAGGCTGCTTCTTCCCAGTTACAGGCTGAAGAAGTTCCTCATTTCAGACAAACTGGTGTGGAGGTCACAGGCAGAGACAAACCCCAGAAACCTACACCTCTGAGGACAGGCTGGGCTGGCTGCACCACACCCTGAACAATCTGAAGCCACACAGGCTTTGCTGCTTTCAGGAAGTGGTATTCTACTATAGGACATCCAGGTCTTGGCACGTTTGGCCAAACTGCTTCAGAGGCAAGAGCATTCCATCCCACACCCCTGCGCTTACACAGCCAGTGACACAAACTTACTCCTGACAGGAACTGAGGTCAGAACATGCCATCCTGACTGACACCCAACCTGCCTCTGCCAAAGCACAGGGAGGAAACTAACTGGAATCCAGATGTCAGGGGATAGTGAGGGATAGGAATAGAACGGAAAAACTAAGTGACCAATTTCCTGGAAAACACTGGACAATGCAAAGAGGTTATACAACACCATCTCAATAGGAGATGGACAGACTGACTGGCAGCTAGGAGACTGGGTACACTTTTCACTTGTATTGCCAACACAGAATCACAGAATCATTTAGACTGGAAAATACCTCTAAGACCGTCAAGTCTAACAACGGCCACCTTGTCAACTACTTCACAGCACCAAGTGCCACATCCAGTTGTTTCTTTGAACACTTCCAGAGATGATGACTCCACCATCTCCCTGGACAGTCTGTTCCAACGCTTAACAACTCCTTCCATTAAGAAATTCCTCCAATGTCCAGCTGTAAACCTCCCCTGATGCAGCTTAAGGTTACATTCTCTTGTTCTGTCACTGGTTGCTTAGGAGAAGAGGCCGACTCCCATCTGGCTTGTAGAGAGCGATAAGGTTCCTCTGAACCTCCTTTACTCCAGGCTAAACATTCCCAGCTCCCTCAGCAGCTCCTCATGACATACATTCTAGACCCTTCCTCAGCTCTGTTGCCCTCCTCTGGACTCACTCCAGGACATCAATGTCTTTATTGTAGTAAGGGGCCCAGAACTGGACACAGGACTCAAGGTGTGGCCTCATCAGTGCCCAGTACAGCACTGCCCTGGTCCTGCTGGCCACACTATTGCTGAGACAAGCCAGGATGCCACTGGCCTTCTTAGCCTCCTTGGCACATTGCTCTGTGCTGCCCAGAGCAGTGTGGACAACTCTCTGCAGCACAAAGCCAAGTTCAGAACACGCACTGCAAAAAGCTATTTGCAACAACTAAATGCACAGCAGTGTAAGCTTCCTGCTGTAATAATTCCTGTTATACCTCTTCTACTGACTCACCATGCAAATCCTGACCAACTGAAAAGAATGGCCAAAAGATATAGAAACAACTTGTAACTGCGTTTCAATTACAAAATAATTTTACAGGTCAGTTCCTCTGAAAACTCAATGGAGAGGTAATGTACTTTGATTTCAACAGTGCAGGAGTATTAATAAGATGTTTGATACCTGGGATTAGCATCCCTTAGAAACAACATTTTGGGTTGGAAGAGACCTTAAGAGATCATTTAGTTCCATTCCTTGCTCCTCCAAAGTAATACAAATCAAAAGCTTCACCTAGCAACTGTTATCTATCCATGTCTTAAAACAAGAAAAAAAAACCCCTTCCTGCACCCAGTTTTAATTTCTATAAAGAACAGTGAAAGCAAGCAATTACGAGTAAGTAATAAAGTCTGTCATACAGACACCAGTTGCTGCACTGTACTGCTAACTGAACATTATTACTGCAGCACCATGCACAACACTAAGACTTCTCTGAAAACTTTATGAACTGTCAAAGTTCAACAAATCCCCCACAGCAGAATCTGCATGTCATCTTTACTGAGCACAAAAGGGAAAATAAATCACGTACCTGTAACTTAATCCTCTGACAAACTTACTTCCCAGAAGACTTTGAATAGTCACTCTGGTTTCCTCCAAAAGATTTTTAGCAGCTGAATCTCCTACAGCAATAGCAATAATGCGACCAGGATGTCCATTTTTCAGTAAGTTCTGGAGCTTTAAGCTTTCTTCTGCAAATTCATGAGTATCAAACTTCAGCACTTCCAAAACCTCTGCTGTATCCTGATTGATCACTCTAACATTTAGTCCTCGGGAAAAATTCTTTTTAAATGTATAATGACCATAGGCCAGCCCTGAGAAATACATAGTCTTTGAGAGAAGAGTCCATGATACCTTCTGGTGCCCGTGCAACTCCAGCGTTCCTTCAGGGCCCACGCCAATAAATTTTTGGCCAAATTCTGGCACATCAGCACCTTCGTTTGACTTCCCATACAAAATAATAGTTGCTTTGGATTTATAGCGGCATTTCTCTGCTCCAACATGAAGCATTCCACCATCCTTTATCAGGATAAATCGAGTTCTCAAGGTAATATTTTTAGAACCTTCTTTATCGTCACCAAAAACAAGTAAACCTACAGGAAAAAAGTATTTCTGTACATCAAAGCAAAATTCAGAAAGACTCAAATAACCAAGTTCTGCAGTAACAACAACAGAAAAATTACAGATTTATTTTTCACAGCCAGGAATTAAGCTGTTATGTTCTTACATATATTTAGGAATATTTGGCAAAGTAACTGCCACCAATTGTGATTTATCTTTCTAAGAATTTGCTGGTTTATTACCAGGTTTTTTTCTGCCATTTTGGTAGGATTACTAACATACAACAGTTACCATTGGAGGACAAACAGATTTAGTACCAGACAAGCTACTAAACAATCTTGTTTTACCACATTGCACAGAAAACTACACCAATGCTGCACTGAAAAGATACTAGAGTGGTCGTTCATCTTTTGAATGATATACCTGACCTGGTAGCAGGCTGAAAAGTAAAAACATGGGAACTGGTCAATAAGCTGCAAGATAAAGTTTCAACATATTTTTATGTAATCACAGAAGTAAAAAATATGCAAACACCGAAGCAAGAGGTTCATCTTGCTATTTCATACCTCCATCCTGTATAACTATAGAGTGTACTGTAGCGTCTGAGTTCAGACGAAACAAATCCCCTTTTTTGATAATAACTCGTTTTTCAGGATCTTTTCCAGGGCTCCAGTTTTTAAGGCGAGGGTTCTGATCAGGACAATTCTCTGCAATACAGTGTGAAATTCAACTTTTCAAAAACAAACATCATCACATCAATCAAGGCAGCATTAGGATGAGCACAAGTAAGAGAGAGTCAGTCAGCCACAAAGGACTCCCACCTCCTCCTGTGGTTTCAATACTGCAGTCATTGCATTTGAATAGCCAAAAAGACACCTGAAAAATAGCTGAAGTCTCAGGGGTAGAAAGGCATTCTTTTATTGAATTAAACTACTGCTGACCACACATTGTTGATCATAGATACTTTTGAACTCCAACTGATTTTCTTCTTATTTGCTAGATCACCTGCAGCAGCTGAGCAAAGATAAGTGGAATGCAGTCAGACACAGAGCAATCACACTGAGCACTGGAAGTCTTAGGCCAGCTAACAAGGATAACCAACATGGTTGTAAAGCGTCTACGTATCTCACCTCCTCAAGGTCTCAACCCATCAGAAAGGCTGATCCCTTCTTACTTTTAAGCACCCATATCATTCTTGCAGTGGAAGTTTGCAGGAGGGACAAGACACCTTTAATATATTTAGTATAAAACCTAACTAGCTAGAGCAGTTTCCCAGGAAATTCAGGTCTAAATTTAAACATTTGTGTCCCTTAGGAAAACAGCTTAAATGTCAGGCTACAAACCACACAAGAGCAGAGACACACGCAATCCTTACTGGAAGCCTTGGCACTACCCAGGCAGTAACATAGAGCCACGTGGCCAGAGAAGGAAAGACAGCAGCAAGAAGCGACAGGCTTGTGTGATTTCAGACACAGTCACAGTAATGTAGTACTTATACTATGCACCTCTTTAGCAAATTAAGCATCTGAGTAATGTAGAAGCATAGGCATACTATAAAAACCGGAAGCCATATTCCTTCAATTATCTTACCAAAACAAAAAAAAAAATTAAAATTTTAAAATATTATAGACATTTTTCTTATGCAAAAGACAATCAAAAAGATGCTGAAATAAACATGTTAGTGGGCCAACTGAGGGTAACAGCCAAAACAGCCTTTTCACATCCTGTCTTCTGGAGAAATACACACACTTCTGAAATGCTACTTCAAAACAAAAAGCTATCAGAAACAGTCCATTCTTGCAGTATCTAAAGAAACCAAAACCTATCCACAAGTTTAATACAAGCCAGCCTTAGTTTTGCTAACACAAATATTTTTCCTTTGGTATTAATTCTCCACATTTCAAACCACTCCCAACTCAGGAAACCCACATAAACCAAGATTTGACTACCAGTGGGGAAAAATTAGCAAACTGTAGAAAGGGCAAAAGGCAAACAAGTAGTATTATAAAAATAAAAACAAAATAAAATCTTTTGGGAGGATCCTATGAAGACAGCTCTTAGAAAATGTAATTCAACACTAGGGAAAGCTGAAAAGCAAGGAGAATTGCAATCAGCAAGACTGCTGAGCACTCACCAGATAAAGGCAAGTCTTCTGCCTGACTCATGCAGAGTCCCTAATCCCTTTTCCTCAGACACCACACACACAAGCACTGTGAAGAAACACTTATTTCCTGGCTGGTAGCAAAGGGCAGTGTGAGGAAACGATGAGTCAGCAACCTGATGACTTCTGCTTAGTGTGATTCACAGAAGAGCAGATCTAATGACCATGTATTTTTCTATTGCATCAGAAAAAAGAGGTATAGAACAGTAACTAAAAAAAATTATAATTTTAAAATCTATTGTACACCACAATCCAGCAAGAAAGCCATGAGAATCAGAAACAGGCACTCCTGTAATGCAAACATGCTTTTGGGGCACAGTGGGTCAACTTTTTGGCAAGCAGATCAGATGTATTTAGAAAAAGTATTTTGAAATTCTCCCTTAGCAATTGCGGTGCGCTGCATGAAAACATCAAATATTTAGAACTTCACCATATGTTATCTCCAAAAGTACCGAGTAGATTTTATAGATGATAGTTATTGCCTTTAAAGTTAAATAAAGACAGAAACACAGACCAGAAACTGTTAGGTAGTGATGACCTTGCCAAATTTAGCCACTCATGTCGAAAATTTTTCAAGTCAAGCCTCTGCTTCAAAACATTTCTGTAAAAATGGGTCAGCGTTCCTTAAGGTTTTGTTGCTTCTATTAGAGTTGGGGGAGAAAAGTAAGATTTCTACAAATGGTGGAGGAAAAGTACACTATCCCACCCACAAGAAAACATCCTGACAAAAAAAATCCCAATGGTAGAACCTTTCACGAAGTAAGCATATGAAATTCAACAGGAGAAAAAGACAGGCAAGAAACAGTTCTCAAGATATTACTAAACAGTTCCTTTCTACCTGTTTAAACACGACGTCTGGAGCTTTTAAGGCCCCTGGGAAAAAGTTATCAGAGCTGTATTATGCTCAGCAGAAGTTTATCAGACTTTGGCAGATAAATTTTCTGAGGATCCTGTTTACCCTGGGCAAGTCCAGCTGAGAGCTTCAAGAGTGAAGAACTTTTCCCTGAAGTCTCCCCAGCTTGCCATTCTGACCTCGCATCAGAAGCCCAGGGAAATGGGGAAGGAAATTGCATTTCCATTGCTCTCCCTGATCTCCAGTGTTCAGGACTCCTTTGATGAGTCAGGAGTAAATGCCCAGAATACAGAAGCAAGGAGGAAAAAGAAACCAGCTGACAAGCAGGAACAGAAATGCTGACAAGTAGCATCTTCCCTTTGGGGAAAGTATGGTGGAGGTTTAGGATTTACGTGCATTTACTACCAAATGTCACATTCCCTCCACTGCCTTTTAAACAGACATTACAAGTTCTGACAATATGGATTTCCAATTAGCCCTGAAGAAAAGCACACCTAACTGGAACTGGCATGGTTTGCTGCAGTACCACATGTGCTTGGGTCAAAGCTAAACACATTAACATTTCAACCTGCTGGGGAACTTCTGGGGAGTTTCTGCAACAACCATACTGCAAGATTAAAACATCAGCCAGGCTTTCTCTGGTGCCTGTAGGAGTTTCTCTTCTGTCAGGGTTTCACAGTATCACAGAATAAATAGGGCTAGAAGGGACCACAGTGGGTCATCTGGTCCAGCCTCTCTACTTAAGCAGCATCATCCCAGAGCACATTGCACAGAATTGTGCCCAGACAGCTCTGGAGTATCTCCAGTGACAGAGACTCCACAGCCTCTCTGGGCAATCTGTGCCAGTGCATGGTCACTCACACAGTAAAGTTCTTCCTCATATTACGGTGGAACTTCTCCTTAACTTTTGTTGTATTGCACAGCACCACTGAGAAGACCCTGGCTCCACCCCAAAGTATTTCAGAGAGTCATTTAGGTAAGTCACCCTTCAGTCTCCTCTGGAATTTGTCTGTAACCAAAGTACTTACAGCATATGTACCCACTACCAGCAATTTAGATCATAGCAGAGGCATAATTTTCCATTTACTAGTCCCTAAGGTTTTGTTGTTTTCCTTCATAATTATTAGGAAAACTCAGTAACTTCACTCAAGGAGGTATCTCAGCAAGCCAAGAGCACCTCAGTTGGAATTGTGCACTCATTTTGTATTGTCATCTGAAGTCTTCAGTTGGTTATCTGATTTGCTCAGCCTGTGTCGCACTGACTTTGGAAACAGCATCTTTTTAATTACTATGTCAAAAGCCACTGAGAAGTCTGTTATTACAACAGCCAACAGTTTCAACTCAAAATCCTGCTTAGCTTTTAGAAATCTGACTACTACCTTAAAAACACCCCAAAAATCCTAACAAACTCACCAAAACAACCCATACTCCAAACTGTACTACCAAGATTTAGCAACTGCATCTGACAGCATCTTCTAGGAGTTACTGGCTAGAAGGATATACACTTAGTGATCACATCATCAGCTGATGCTTTACAACCACTGACACATTTCAGAGATTCTCCAAATTCCACAAAAGTTGTCCAGTTTTCTAAAATGAGCTGAAAACAAAAAATCAGGGCTAACAGATCAAAAAAGGTCCCTACTCAATTTGCATATAAACAAAACAAACATATACTATTAGCACAGGTTCTCAAAGATTTTTAAGTGGTTTTACTTTAACATTTTTTTACTATCTTCCTTAGTTACCGCTTAAACAGATAGGATTTAGTGTGGTTTACAATTTGTGAGCCTATGAGACAGCTTCTGCAGACAAAAATAATTATGCTTATAAGGCATTCACGCCTCATTCTCCCCTCACCAGTAATCTTTATTTACTTCTATGCCTTTCTGTTTCATGTGTGTAAATCAAACCATGCATAATAAAAACAACACTGATAACAAAAATGGGAGCTGATCTTTGCCCCCAATCTCTGCCTCCTTTGATGTAAAAATCATAGTAAGTGTCCTATTTTTGCACTTAACCTTCAACATTAATCCTGATGCTGAATTACTGAATTATGCTCACAGGTAGCATAACTTCTAGGATGATTTTCTTTGCAAAAGAACTTACCATCTGGAGCATATTTTGAAGCTATGCCCAAAAAAATCCCCAGTGCAACAAAAAGTGAAAGGCTAGAAATGGCAGAACAAATCAGAGTATTTTTATGCCTGTTGGCTTCTGCCTGTCGGTGGTGCTGCTCCACTGGTAAGGACGGGAGTCTTGTCTGGGCTTCTTGTCTCGCCGAGGTAAATTCTGCTGCAGCATGGCTCTGCGAAGGCGGTGGGGGACGGAGAGGGGCAATTCTCCCCGGGACGTACCCCGAAGACCTGTGACTGCTCCCGTTCTGAGGACGGAGGAATGCAGGGGAGCTCCCCCTGGTATCAGTGCCTTGCATGTTATAAAGTCCCTGGAACACGCACACACACACAGAGGGAAAAAATAAAGAGACAGGCTTTCAGAATACAGATCAAAATGCATAAAACAAAAAAACAACAACAACAAAAGGCAATTTTAAGCCACATGTGTCAAGAACAGCCACTGAAGCTGGGACTATTTACAAAGTATTAGTCACTCACTTGCTACTGGTCACTTGCCATGGAATAACTGCATGGAATAATAGCATATGTGTCTTCAACAAAATTAAACTCAAAAGCATGTGATGTGGGAACCCAGTACAGCACAGACACTTCTTCATGGTTCCAGTGGGTATTTTTCACAGAGTATTGTCACAGTTAACTTGTACTATGAGATTAAGAAATCAGATGAACAACGACAAAGCTAGCAACCCCTGCTTCCCCACAGTTACGCAAACAATGTCTAAATGTATTTTTTCTCTACACAGAAGCTGAACAAACTCCTCACTTTCCCTTGTGGAAAAGAAGCTGAAAAAGACAAGTCTGCCTTCTACACTGGAAGCCCTAAAAGCTGTTTACATTTTATATACAAAATACCAAATACTATTTTATTTCTAGTCATGCTGATGCAACTTAGTCAACCCTTTTAATAAGCTGAGGTGCAGAGAGTCAGCAAACTCTTAATTTACTCACAGCAGGATTCAATTGCTAGTAAAGGTGCATCAGGAATGGTTCTGTAAAAAAGTCACCTACATCTTGTTCAGCAAACCTGGTAATTTTTCTCACTGCTGAGATGCCTGGGTTTGGACACAAAGCCTGGAAGCAACATGACTGCTCCAGATCTCTGTACCTATCACCCAGAAGTGAGTGCTGCTTTTATTTCAGCTCCTAGTACTGTTTCCATCTTTCTTCTGAAGCACATTAAGAAGAAAGCGTACCAGTGCCATCACTGCCTGGCCCATCCTCAGCAGCAGTTCTAACTCATCACACTTGTCTAGTTTAAGAGCCAAACCTGTATTTGACTGTTTTCTCTGGTTTTCCAGTCAACAGTGTTGTACAGAGTATTCGCTGGCATAATTTATTTTTCTCATTATGATTAACATTTCTTATAGGTGAAATTTTTTGAGAAAGATGCTTGAATTTTAGTTAACTGAAACATAACTTTTGAAACTAAATCCAGAAGGGGATTTGTCATGCGTATTAAACAGCAAAGTTTAGGAAAAATAAAAACTACTGATAATGGAATAGTATAAAGATCCTCTTTCTGTTCCATTAACAAAGGGAAGTCTGAGACATACTCTGAAGTGTCAGGCACGCTGATGAAGCAGGAATGTGACGACTGTAATCTTATTCTGAGAAGTAGCAAAGGAGCCTTTTGTCCCACACGCTGCAAAATCTGATACTTCACTGTTTCAAGGAAAAAGAGCTGTTACTATTGAACAGGCTGGATTACCCTTTCATGGGAGACAATGCATGTCCAGATGTACACACAATGACAATGAAGGCACTGAAACTGGAGTAGCTATCCCAAAGTGCAAAAATTATTCCAAGTCCTCCAGAAGTGCTTCTTGCACCTGTTCATTATAACAAATTAATTTTCAGCATTCTCCTTTCTGTTCTTTGACAAACTATTTCCCAAACCTAATCGTCTGCTCTCAAACTTAACTGCCCAACATGTTATGTGCACTGTGGAACAGTTTGCTTTAACCTCATGTGCATTTACACTCAACTTGTCATCTGTCAGCAGTGAAAGTCATTTCTGTGTTTTAGATGCGGTATTAAAAGCTCAGTAGAGATGGAGCTTTTCAGCTAATTCAAAGACAGTATTTATGTCTAGCTATGCAAATGCTGGACTAGCTTCTTAATTAAACATTTTAAGAAATCTGATCCAGCATTGAGTTTGTTTGGTTTGTTTTTTTTTTTTATGGTTTGAACCCCCAACTCCTTAAACTTGGTTAAGTTTTCAGTTAAGGCATTTATCTGTGACACTGAAGAAATTACTACAGTGTTCATTATAGTGTGATACCAACCGTTTAAAAGTTTGTTAATTAGTCAGCTGTATCAACTAAATCCAGATTGGCTATGCAAGACTTGAAATAGTCTTACAAAATAATTTTACAACAATTTTGCCCACCAATGTCTCCTAAAGTACTGCCAGACCTCTAAAGAAATAATAAAAAACAAACAAACAAAAAAACATTAATTACAGCAGCCATTGGAAACAGTTGCATCATATTTCAAGCATATTTTGTGTTGTACAAAGCATTCTGCTTTGTTTGCAAATCTCATTTTGGCAACTGTAAAAGGTTTTCAACTATCCCACTCAAGTGAAAACACAGGTCACCCCAAGGACGGGTGGGAAAGAGATGGCAGAATTGCTGTCTTAGCCATTACAAAATAAAATTAATGAAACTAAGCCACAAGGAGATACTTAGCACATTCTAAAGGCTCACCATATAGTTTTCCATTACAACAGGAGTAACCATTGCAATACTTCCTTCCCTCTTCATGTGTTATTTGAAACTCTCTAGCTGAAAAAGGATCTCTTCTATCCTGTAGAGCAGCTACTGGCATTTTTAAAAGACAGACTGATAATCTGATTCAAATTATTGGTTTATTTCCAGTCTGTGGAAGCCTTCAGAGAGCACCACATAAACTTATGTATAGTAACCAGCTGTACGGCCAGTTATGCCCCAGAGAATGCAATTATTTGGCTGCACAAATACAGTTTCTGTGTCATAAATACAGTGCAAATTTTACTCTGCAAATGCATTTACAGAGTAAAATGCAGAACAAAATACCCAAACTGCTGAACTATTTATGTACCACATTTGCTTGCAAATTCCTACACACCTTAATTTTTCCACATTTCCCTTTGACCTGTGCCTATGCTGTGGTCTCCTAAAGGAACTCGTGATCTGGGAATCACTTCCTGATGGTCAGTCCCAGACAAGAACACCATTCACTTTTGCAATTGTACTGCAGTACACAGGACGATGCAGTATTTTACTTTGCAGCTTTCTTCAGAGTGCTTTCAGTAAGAGCCAAGTTCTCACACCGTATACAACCGATTACCTAACATTTATACAGAGCTCTATCTGTACAGATGTGTTGAAACACCATCTACGAATGCTGCTGTCTCACTGTTCCCAAACTTCTTGCACATCAGAGTATTATGCAAGATTTTAAACCTATTATTCAACACAGCTTTTAGTCAGGGCCACACTTAAGCATGTGCTTCCAGCCCATCAGTAGGAGGGAAGCTTCCAATGCACAGACTCAGCTGGAGTATCTCAGATGCTTCAGCCCACGATGTACCTGGAGTATCTGAGATATTTCATTGCCATCCATCTGCTAGATGACAGCACTATTTGCATATCACTCTTTCGCAAGAGGAGCGCTACTCCACACAATCCAGGTTTCTGCTCATGCACCCCTTCCTACAGCATGAGCAAGCAGACAAGTACTTCTCATACTGTAACTGGCTTCAGCCAATGCATCTTAAATTTAAAAAAAAATTTAAAAGGTTTCTTTTGCACAGCTTCCAAGTGAAAACAGTGAATACCTGCAAGCCTGGATCTGTCTACAGAGCATCTGAGCAAACAGATGTGGACACCAAACCCCAGCAGGCAGACAGCAGTGAGCTGCTGAACGGGCTGCAACATCTCCCGTCTCCTCAAGTATTCCTTCACCACTTTTAACTTTTGCCACTACCACACACTCATACAAGCCCACATTGCTCCACACGGTCAGAAACTGGAAACATATGCACTGTACAACCAGGGGATAACATATGAACCTCCTGAGACATGACTGTGTGTGCTTGGAAGCAAGCAGCATGCTTATCCGTTACTCATTTTGGGGCTGGTTTCCTGGAAAGAAATTGGCTTCTTTTACCAGATAATTCAAAACGTGACCTGACACCACCCAAAAAGTGAGAGAAATACCAAGATATTTTACACCTCCGTGTTGCCAAATGCTATGCATAATAAAACACGTCAAACATGCTAAAAAACTCCCACAGTCCTGCATCATCTGAAAACTTTGTAAAAGAACGTTTGCTTACTTCATACAGTGCAAAGAAATTAATGCTTCTCTTGAAGCATGCTTTAAGGATCACAGCTTTTAAAAGTAAAACAAAAGAGAAACCAGAAGAAATGACACACTTTTGTTGATCTGGGCCATCAAACACCACCAGCTCTAGTGCTGACCTATCATCACACTGTCTAGTCTCAGAGTATATAATTCCTGTTAAGGAAAAGACTGAGCAAAGGGTGGAGGAAAACAACATATACACAAAAAATACTTCCCCATGCAACACAGTACCACAAAAGTTATTACTGGCTTCCTGGTAGAGGCACTTGTCTGGTATAAAACCAAAGGGCAGTGAGAAACTCAGGAAAAGGGAAAGGGACAAGAAATCAGTATTAAAAAGCTCCTAAGTAGAAACAATTACTGAACAGAAAGTGATGTAAAATAAGCTCCTAAAGTATGGCATGCACACCTTTACAGACTTTTAGGCTGGTCAACTACAACAGAGATACAAATGTCAATGTTCAAGTGCTTTGGAAGTCCCCAGTTCAACAAATCTCAACCTCACCAGTAAGAATGATTCCAAACAGGGTGCCCACATGCTTTCCTTTCCGATTTCACATTTTCTCCTACTGCCTCATTCTGAAATTACACCTATTCACTAAGACAACGGACAGCATATTGGAAGGAACCTACTTTTCCATCCATGTACAAAAGCTGGAAAGAATATGTGCACAGTAAGATGCACTGCTACAGTTAAGTAACTGCTGGAAATCACAATATTTATAACAGCCTGAAAAATCTCAGCTGAGTTACAAAGAAAAATCTGTAAAAACTCTTCTGACATCTAGACAGATATGCTGTTTTCTGCATGCCACCACCAAGTCTTTTCCCTTGCCCAGCACATCCAGAAGAAAATGAGAGCAAAAATCAGCAAGAAACAGAGATATAAGAATGGTGAAAGTTACAAAACTTAAAAGACAAGCTTTACTGCACCAGATTTTCTGAATTTCGTGTAGAGCAACTACTAATTTTTAGTGAATTTCTTGGCACTTAGAAAACATGTAAAATTCCATTATACATAACCATTGGAAACCACCTGAGCCAAGGTCCACATTTCCTAAACCAAATCTTTCAAAGTACAGAATCACAGAATCACTTCAGTACCACACATCAAGAGACAGAAGTGAAAGCATGCCTTATATCTACAGTATAAGAGAAGGCCTATAGATAGAAATAACCTTCATCATAACGAACTCCAGGAGAACACAAGTCTCTCTCCAGTTCAGAAGCAAATTTCAATCCTATATAAAAGTAGGGAAAGTTGAACTACATATGTTTAGGTGATTTGCAAAACAAATAAGCTATTACATACAGATTAGAAAGATGGTGAGGTAAGGGGGGAGAGGATGGTAAGAAGATGGCATTCCAAGGGAAACAGACAGGTAAACACACAGTCTGGAATAGAACTTGTCTATGGGAGTAAGTATGAAAGTATGGTCAAATAAAACCATTCTCATGTCCTTGGCTGACAGCATACAGGAGAGCCATGAATTTCATTCCTACCCTCTTGTACAGGTGCTTGGCAGATTCCCATTAAGGAGGAGACAAAGCTCAGAGGGTATTTGTACAAGAAAAATGGTTCCCTGTTCCAATGACAACTGTGCTTTTGTCCTTCACATACAGTTTGCATGAACAAGCTCTGCAGCACTCACCTGTTTCACTTTAAGAGCATTTGATGCAGCAGGTAAAGTATCTGATTTTACAGAAAGTTTACGTACAAAACTTAGGGATTTTTGTAGTGCTGCAGAGATGCATCTTACTGCAGAAACTGCAAGAACATGGTTTTTTCCAGTTCCTAGACACTAAACATAATCCTGTAAGCCTTCAAGAATTCTTAATTCACCAGAAGACACCGCAATTTTCAGTCTGCTCAAACACAACTACAGTAGCTTCAGATCTTGCCCACTGAAACAAAGAAACATAAGCCAGAAACCACAGCAAACTGTAGTCAGTGTATCTAAAATGGTATCTGACACTTCCAGTGAGTTCTCTTTTTTCCCCCCTTTGTTTCTTTTTGACACAGTTTATCTTCATAAATTACTTATAAACTGGGGAGCTCTACTCTGTTTTTCATTCCCTGTTCAAAAAATAGCACATTCTGCTGGAGGAAACCATGCAGAAACAAGTGAATTACCAACAACTTAAATACAGCACATCCAAGAGCACACTAGGAAATACAGCAGTGCTGAAATAGGCAAAATGAAGGGAATAATTTTTACTGTTCCACTTTCAGAAATGAAATGTTTAATAATTTGTGTAAGACATCAACAGTGGAAACTTGCATTTTAATCACCCATCTGCCATTAGCTTGCTGCATGAGTCACAGCTTATTTGGGCCCCAAGCCTGTAACATGAGAAAAAAAGTGGTCACTAACCTCACAGGGACTTTGTGAGAGTTAGTTTAGAGAACGCTTTGGCCTCAGCTCAGTGATGCATCTGAGTACAAGCCTACTTTTAAGTAAATAAATAGCTACACTTAAGTCAACAACTTTCACACGGAAGTGACTGATTTGCCACATTCACCTTAGAGAACCTGAGTAAGATGGTTGGGGAAAAAACCAAATGAAAACCAGGGAAAAACATTTTAAACTACTTCTCATATTGACAATAAGAAGTGGCATACAGATATTTGCAGTCTCTAAAAAAACACAAATCCCAATCAAAATAGCTACACGTTAGGACTTCAAAGCAGAAAATTTTCTATGTAATGGTAATACAGTTCAGGGAGGTAAAGTCGAGTTCCGGCACTACTTGAATCACTGGGCCTACAATCCTCCTCCAAAGAGAAGGACAGTAAGATTAGATATTTATTATTAAATTAGAAAAGCTCTCGTAAAGAGATTGTAATCATATATTAAAGTGCAGAATATAACAGGTAGTGGCGGAAAGAGTCAGATCCAATATTTAGCTTTGGTTAACTGACATATGCAAAAATACTCCTGAGTATACTCATATGATCACTTAATCACCAAAGGGTTGTCATGCTTAAGTTACATTTAAAACATGAATCGGTATCATAACACACTCTCTTCCATATCAGCATGTGGATTTCTTTCTTTCTTAGGCAAAGCTGTTAAGTTCTTATAATTTTTTCTTCAGTCCAACTCAAGCTTCAGTAAATGATATGTCACTCCTTATTCTGCATACTTGAAGGACTGTCTTTGCAGATTTAAACTGCATCAACCACAAAAAACCAATGTTGCTTGAAAAGCTGAATTGATGCAGCTGTACACCCACATTCTTTTGTCTTGCATTTGTACGAGCCAAGTTAAATGAGTCTGCATTAAAAAATAATTAAGAGCTGCATATCACATCCAATCACATCCAGTGTGAACACAGCTGTGACATTAGCACCTCTGAGCTCTTTGAACCCCCAAAGGATTTTTCATCCTGGTGATGGATGACTAAGAGAGAGGCTATATGACAGAGGTCCATAGTGTCAGATGCAGCTGGCAGAATGCAAATGATGTTTCATGCCTCTTCCAAGGAGGAAAAAAAAAGCTGACACTGAGAAGTCTGTGAACTTGACTCAGTACAGTATGCTTTGGACTTCAAGAATTTAAATAGGTTCAGAGAGCAACAAGGTTGCAGAAGAGAAGTCGGTTGAGGATTATTCAATAAATAACACTGCCTCGAGTTCAGGAAATCCTTGGAATGCAAGCTTTTTGAGGCTGGAAGCAGTAGCATCACAATGCAGTAGCTTCACCAGATGACTATTAGTCACCATTGTCAGACACTGGGTAATTGCCTGGATGGACACTTTGCCTGATGTGATGTGGTCACTCCTACTATGCTTTAAGACCTCATTTAACTGTCTTTTGCCTTCACTTTTCCAAAATCATCTCTCCTCCTCTAAGGACTAAATTCCCCTCAACTCAGCCACTGCAACTGCCTGCTGAGATTAGCAGCACAAAATACACCTTTACTTGATCGCGTACATTAACACGCCAAACTGATACATGGTAGCTGAAACATAGTACAGTTTTCATTTTGCTGTAGGAATGGTGGCAATCCAGCAGAAGGGCACAGCACATACCAGCTAGATGCATGAGTACACAAAGTCTTGTGAAAAGAGTTTCTACTGATGAACTAAAGAAAAATAACTTGACTGTATATATGAAAGCTAACATACCCCATGGCTCTAAGGTATCACAGAAATCACAGAACTACGTGAGTTGAGAGCCTGAGGAAAAAGGAACAGTGACTTAATTTACACAACATGATATGTTTGTACAATTTTATAAAAGAAAAAGCATTCTATCATTTTCCTTTTATTAAAAACACAAACAGCATATTTGGGATATCTCAAAACAGCAAAATCTCAATCTTCAAACAGCAAAACAAAGCCCTGTAATCCACCATTAAGTACGCGTTCTGCTGAGCTGGTGGCTACATTCGTATTTTGGCTTACTACAGTAAATTCCGTTCTAAGAAACTCCAAGAACTCTGCACCCAGCTGCCAAGTACTGCAATATCCTGCCAGGTATAGCTAGTCATCTTGCATGACTGCAGTACTCTTTTTTTCATGTTCTTCTTAATCCCATGTCCCAAAAAGATAGAAGAGCTACTAGCACATTCCCTTCCATTAACCTACTTCACAACAAAGCAAAAAAACCAGTTAAAAATTCTAAAGTATGCAATCTTTAATGCCTTCAGTATCTCCTTTCCATATTGGCAAATACATCACTTTTCTCCCTCACATCTTTGCTCAACTTTTCTACTCCTTTTCCAATTTCTTTCTCAGTATCACTATTCCAAGAAAATACTTCCGTGGAAAAACACCCACATCTACAAACAATTCATTCCCATTTGTCTTGCCAAAAATACCTCCATTAAATCGACAGTGAAATCCCTTTATGTAAAAATAAACTGAGAATGGATCAAGTCTAGTCACAATTTGACTCCAAACAAGAAACTGCAATTTACAACAGACTTTAACCATGTTTTGATGCATACTGTAGGTGATTCTACCGAACAGCCTTACTAATGCAAAGCATTAACCTTACTGATATACTTTAGACTATACTCCTATGATTTAATTTTTTAATATACAGAAAGTGAGATTTACTAGGCAAAAATTTTCCCACTAGTTTCTGTCTGAAGTTTTTAAACCACTGGTGCATACACACAGAAGGCGAAGAACAGTTCATCGCAAGCACTGCGGGACAGCTCTCCTTGAAGTCACACATGATGTGGCCCATCAAGGAGTTCCTTCAGCTGCGGGGCAGGGGTAGCAGGGGTGTGCCCTTACAGCTGAGGAGGCTACAGCATCGGCCTCCAGCAGACAATGGGGACAGGTTCCCTCTCCTCCCCAGCTCCTGTACAAGGCAGAACCAAGAGGAGATGGGGCTCCAATGCTAGCACAGAGAGTAGTCGGAGCCTTCCCACACATAAAGAAGCAAACGGCTCCCTCCTATCCAACAAGCAAGATAAACAAAATTGAGTCACTGCTCCTTTTCTGCAAACAAGACTTCCCCAGCAAGAAGCTGAACTGACTTACCTCAAAACACACAAAAACAGTATGCTAAAACTGTTCAATAAAACGTTTCTGAAACATGCTGGACATATAATAAAGGAAGTTAATGACTGTGCTTTGTATTTAAAGCATATTAAAAGTTACCTGTAATTATAAAACATTTCTAGTCCTGACGGTCCAAGGCATGCAGACATTTCTTTGCAACCTTGGTGGTAAGAACGTTGTTCTGAAGTATTTAAGTCAGACTGAAAAGCACCTGTCCCACTGCACCCTGTCATTAATCAAGGAAATAAAACCACCTAACCTCATCTGAAGTACAAGCTACTCAAATACGTATCAACTCAAATTAAAAAAAAAAAAAA